>JAJJMA010168151.1:0-13082 GCA_023529015.1 Papaver nudicaule | reverse complement strand
TTTCGTGATGAGGTCACTCGTGGCTAGTGATAGCTGAGAGGAGCGCCACGACCATGATACTGCTAGCTTGCTCGAAAGATGGAGACTCGGTGGCATTGCTACCAGGAAGATTTTGCAAAGATATGAATCCTGGCGTTCGGAGATCCCTCAAAAGCTTCTGTAGATGTGTACACAATCTTGTTGTTGAGGTAGCAAGATCATTTCTGTTTCTTTGCGAAAACTCTTGAAACAAGGGATCCCATGGTGGCTTTTAGGTTTCCATAGAGACGTTGGTAGTGATGTCGGCTTCGATTAGGGTTTCGTTTTTCCTTCGAAAGATCTGTAACGGATAGTCCTCTGCTGCATGGGTGTAAGAACAAGCAAACTACCTTTCTCCTTGCTGAGAGTGGTTTCTTTTGATCTTTGGCGAATGAGTAAATGCTTGATTGACGACTTCTACTCGAGTAGGTTCTTCCATGACGATGAAGCGCTTTTGTAGAGACAAGAGCATATCTGTTGTACTTTACGTCTTCCTTTGATGAAATTCCCCCATTGATCGGATCGTGGCAGCCAGCATTCCTAACGGTGTTTGGTGCAGTGAAGAATCGTTGTGTCGAGGAGTCTCCAGTCATGCTTTCTGATATCTTATCGATGTCTTTTGTTGGGATCAACTTCCTCATGCAGAAACATTTTGTTCGTCGGCTTCCTTCAACTTTCTTATGTGTTGGCTCTTCGGGGATGGTGAAGCCTCGAATAAGTGAAGCATTGTCTTTAGATGTTAAGAATCATTGAATTGGGGTAAATCTGATTTCTCCATCTTTGTCCAGGCGTCTAATAGCTTCGTAAAATAATGAGTCTGGGGAACCGTCTTAGGCTTTGGTTATTGCTCTTATCGTTGTCGTTGTCGCGGATATGCATTTTGTGCTTGAGTCGCATTCTTGTTCGGAACCCTTTGAGTTATCTTGTGTCGATGTCTCTGTTGTCTAGCTTGCTAACGCGTCTCCTGTTATCACGAGCTTCCTCAATCCTTAACTGCTTGGATCTTTTTCTAGCAAGACAGGGACGATTGCGGTTGATCGTCTTGCGGCTTCGCAGAGCTCAGAGAATGTTTGAAAGCTTCAGGTTCTTTAAGAGAGTTTGTCAAACAAGAACCATTCGGTTGATACAAAGTTGTGTTAATTGCAACTCTGTTACATTCGAAAGCTCGAAGTCTGAACTTCTTCCAGTGAGGAGCATCCCATGGGAGAGGGGTATTTTGGATAAGGGTTAACGTGGATGAAACGGAGATGCGCCTTCTCTTCTTGATCCTCTAAGTGTTTCTCCTGATCTTGACGAGTAGCAAAGTTAGATTGTTGATTATGATTCTGTTCAGGTTGTCTTGAGAATCTAAACCATGGAGTTCCTGGCTGGCTGCAGTGGTAACTCTGGAAGTCCCCATGTCTCGTCGTCATTCTCTTGGTGATGATAGGGTTGTTTGTCTCTTTATTGTTCGTTGATAAATCCTTTGTCGTCACGGGTACTACAAGCTTCTTCGCTCCTTTAGGGTTTATTACTCCCTAATAGTGTAGGTTCAGTTGTGGCGCAGTGATTTATGGCGCCATGGCTTGTGGCATCGAGACTCAGAAATCCAAGACTTGTGTCGTCGTGACCCGGGGCGCCGTAGCCTGTGTTACGACCTGCTTTGACCCATGTTGTCACCTGGAGTTTTCGAAGTCGAGCTTGAAGTTGTATTATTTGGGTGTGTTACCTCTGCAGCTGGATTCCTCCTCTTACTCCCTCCGCTGATGGCACTCATGGATGGTAAGTTTTTGTTGTGCTGCTTGTTGATCAGGATGCTGTGACCGTGGGTATTACGAGCTTTTTCGCTTATTGGGGGTTTTGTTAGAGCATGGCTCGGTCAACCTCACTAAGTATTGGTATGTCAAGCTTGTTGTCAACTTTAGTGATCAAAACTCGACCGCTAAACAACACACATTTAGGTGAAGTCATGTGAGAGAGTTAGCTTTAGGTTGTGGAAGATTTTGGTAGGATTTAGAATCATTGGTTGAAGAGTTGAAGAAAGACTGAAGATCAAACGAAGACATCCGGCTTCATCATTCAACAGGTTAGTGAATCTAATTAACGCGATTCCATTATCTTTTACACTTGTGCTACAAAAGACATAAACATAACTCTCAGCTTGAGCTTTACGTTATGACTTGATCACTTGTGATCAGTGTGTCTTATGATAACTCCGCTTTACCACTTGTGGTATTAGTGTGTAGTTATGACGTTCCAATATTGCTTAGAGCTTTCTTTTCTTCTCCGTCTCTAAGTTAATATAAAGGTTTTTCCTAAAACCTTTTCGAGTTGGATATAGCAATGTGATGTTATCTCGGTTTTACTACGGGATTTGATCCATCACAGTATTGTGTCTCTTCTTACCTAGTCTGGCTCTGTCGGATTAATTGCATACATTTATATGAGCCAATGTAAGAGAGATCGTGACTCACACTTATGTTGTGTAGACTCGAAATACTGTTGTTTCTGAGATTCGAATATGACGTCGTGGTTTGGCTCTGAACTCTGAAGTTTTGGATCATTCATTTGATTCTGTATATGAACATCTTGTATGCCATATCTCACTTCTGGATTCCGAAACCATATTTGTGTATCTCAACTTATGAATTTTCAACGTTTGAACCTTAATGTAGGTTTTGATAAAACTTGGCGTTGATTTCGAAACCATAATCTGGTTTTCGCATTCATAAGCTATTGTCTGAAACTTAAATAATGTGACCAATGAGATATAACAGATTCAAAACTATGATTGTGTCTCTGACAGTGACTTAAGAATCGAGAACAATGTGCCTTGACCATGTGAGATCTAAAAGGTCGAAAATACCCTGGGATTTCCTAAAGGTTTATGTGAACCGGGAAATATATACATGTGCGTCGAGGCTAAAAAGTTGTGATGGTGAAACGGTTTCCGACCACATGGACTCTCAAGTTAGACACCAAACATTTATAGAGAAGTTAATATGTGTTTCTTGTTTCGAAACCTTAAACAAGGTTTTGTTAAACAAAATCTAGATTTCGAAACCAAGCTTTAGGTTTCGCTATATGGAAACTTGATTTGGGAACCTTAAATAAGTTCCGGTCATATAATGAACTTTAGGTGCCAAAACCTTAAATTGGTTTCTGCCAAAACTGACGTACGTTTCGAAACCTGAATAAGGTTGACTCAGAATGCGTATCTTCGAAGTTCAAACTCTACGCTTTTGATTTGTGCTTCAGCGAATTAATGAGTTTGATATTCTTGGTTTGAAGTTTGAATTCGTTCATCCTCAATGTACAACTAAGTGGGATTGAGTCATCATCTGGAAAATGTTAGTCGCTCTAGTTAGTGGACACATGATTACGGATCAATACTGTACGTGATTAAATCTTCGTATGCTTTACTACTTGATCAAATATTCATTTGATGCTTTGATTTGAATTCTTGGATATCATTAACCTGACATCTATAGTGGAATCAAGAATTCTTGAGATTTAACATTCTAGTAACTCGTGGAATCTCGCACCGTACTTCCAATGGTATATCTATTTGCGTGATTCAGAACGTCTGAACCAATGTGTTCACTTAAGCTTAACACACAAGGCTTTGTCCAAGCTTGTTATGATGCGTTTATGAGGAACGTTGAACCACGTTGAACCAGATCCCACTTCCACCTAGGTTCGTCTGGTTAGCCCAGCAATACCAAAGAAGTAATGTCGACATTATAAAGCTGGTGACGACATTTGGATGTAATAATATCTAAGGAGATTTTCGAAACTAAGGACACGTTTTCGAATTGAGATCTTTCCCAGGGATCATATTTGGTAAGCACCATATTTCGAATTAATAAGAAATATCCAAATATACCTTAAGATATTATTTGCTTTCACTGCTCTTGGCTAAACATGTTTCGAAAATATATTTTCTTTATGGAATATATTTTTCTTAAATGTAAAATGCTAGAGTATTAGTTCTCATTAAATGCTATGAGACTAAATAGGGAATTTCGGAACTATTATGTAAATGTTCTTTGTGGAATTTCCGAAATTAAACTTTGCCTCATTTCAAAGCTAAAGCCTTAGTCAATATAAATAGGAGTGGTATCTCTCCTGAAAGCTTTAATCCCCTTGGCCAAGCTCTTCTTCGGAATTGTTAGCTTGTTGTGCCTCTTTTCTTTTCAGTTACCTTTGAGCTTTTGCTCTTGGTCTAGAATTGCGTGAAAGTCTTCTCTCGGGATCGAGAAGCCTAGAAGTACCTCTTAAGAGAAACTAGTTTATGTTTACTAGTCTTCTTTGTATTGTACTTGTGTTATGTTCTATCACGTCTATCAAACCTAACGATCTTGTTTATTCTAAGGTCCTTCCCTTCTGATATAAGGCCACTCAAGATCGTTGTGATTAGAACATACTCTTAATCTATTAACCTGGATTTGTCAGCAAGCCACTTTCGGTTTGTGTGCCTAAATTATAGATATTGAGTGGAATCAAGATCGTTGTTATTGGATTTGTTCTTTGCAGGTACATCGTTCTTCACGGTCATATCATTTCGTACTTGCTACAGCTATCTGCTTGGTTCCAACTGGGACGACAAGGTTACTCTTTAGGGAGTTTAAGTTTTGAAACCTTGATCGATATCTCGAGGTGTTTATTGCCTAAGTAAACTTAATATCCTCGCTCTTGCTGTGAAAAGACTTCGGTGAAATATCTGTTAGTTACCAAGGATATCATCTAGCGATTTGACCTGCCGTTATTTGGTTGTTGTCCATAAGGTTGTAATTGTCCGATTGGAGGTCGGGTAGCGATAGTCCTCGCGACGGGCTGTGAGGCAACTCTTGCGTAAGACAGTAACGAGCATCTGTTTACGTAGGGGATTACATGTGCGTGACCATCTTGTTGTAGTTGGAGGCGTAGGAATACTGAGGGGAAATCTTTGTGACTAATAGTCGTATTAGGGTCATATTGTCTGCACCAGCTAGTCCGAAGTCTGAGAGTAGGTGTGTTGGCGGCTTAATTCTTAAGAGTATTCAAAACTGGACTAGGTCTCGGGGTTTTTCTACGAGTTTGTAGTTTCCTCGTTAACAAAATCTTGTGTGTACTTTACTTTACTTCCGCATTATATTTGAGTCATCTTATATAATTAAAGTATCGTACTTGGTTGGTTGACATAGTCTTTCAGATTCTTGTATTGACTCCCTTGTGTGAATCAATCAGATCTGAAAGAGATCTTGTTCTTGAGTTCTTGATTTCAGGAACCGGTCAAGGTTTGACTTATAGGTGGACTAAAATAAAAGATTGGTGGTGTACTCAGTACCCTCGTCTTTTCAGGTTTGGCCCTCTCTAGTAGTGCAGGTGCAGTCGTGGCAAATCTTTTGCAGCTTCATGGAGTTCAGAGAATATTTGAAAGCGAAGGTTTTCCAAGAGGGATCGGTAGACAGGGATCATTCCATTGATCCAGAGATCCACCGATTGTAGTTCTGTTACGTTCGGGTCCTGACAGTCGAGAGCTTGACTCCTGTTCTGATGAGAAAAAGTACTTGTGGTAGAACGCATTCACCACTTCGCTCCCCGTACCAATGCCACTCTGCCAGTAAGGGGCTTCGAGAATTCTGAGTCTCAGCACATGGTTGTATTCGTTTTCCTTTCTCAGGAAGAGGGATCCTCTGCACTTCGTATGGGCACGGTCGTCAGTGCTGATGGACAGAGAGCGTCGTCTCCTTCTCCGAGCTTTGCAGTAGTCTGTCCAAATCGTCTTTTAGTGACATATTTGGGTTATATATCTTTTCCTGTTGATCATGGAGTTAGCGCCACCAGTAGTTCTGAGAGTTTCGTTGGCTTGTGAACTTGATGATAACTTTGCAGTTAGAGTCTTAAGACAGGCTAGGACTTCAACTTGAGTATCAAACATCTTGATCTGTCCTTCTGTAAGATCGTCTTGGCGCTTGGATAGTTCCTCCATGGTTAAATCCCTCGGTGTTTCCTTCTCCTTTCCGGTGGTAGCATTAATCCTGATGGAGGGAGAAGGGTTATTGCCAGAGGTGTTGGCTGGAGTCGCGGGAGTCGTTGGGATGACAGAGGATGCAGCAGGCGTAGCAGCAGGGGTAGCGTCACGAGTGAGTTTGTAGGTATTGCGCTGGAAGTTGCACCAGCATTAGTTGAAGAGTTGAGATTCTTGTTGTCTTACCCTGGTCTGAGTTCAACCATTCTTGAGAGAGTTTTCTGAGACCGAGAGATTGATCTCCCACTGTGGTTGCCAATTTTTTTTGCCTGAAAAAACATATGTACCGCTATGAGTACTTTTGTAGTACTCAAGATCAAAATCAAACAAGACTAGCCTAAACCAAGTCAATGGCCGTTCCAGTCTTGCTTCGGTCACAAAGAAGATAGAGGTTGATTTAGGGAGGGAAACAATGAAAGAAACTTGAGATCAGGATGAGGATGTGTGTTTCTGGGTGTGAGAGTTCAAGATTTCCGTCGTAGGTGTGACTAGAAACCTTCAAAGGCAAGAAGTCTGTTGAATACTCTGAATCTGGTTTTGCTCGCGCTGTGAGGTTCTGGTGTTCTGCCTTGGAATATTGAGGAGGCCTCTATTTATAATGTTGAACTCACCCTGATCTCTCGACAAAGAAGGTGGAAGTCGTGGAAGAGTGGAGGAGTGAAGGGCATGAGTTCGTTTCATAACTGCTAGAGTCGTGTAGAACATGTCCACTCAGCACCATCTTCGTAACTGTCCATCATCTCCATCAGTTTCTTTCTTAACTTCCGTAGACCGCCAGACCAACACCCCTAAAGTTATCCCCCCATGTGATATTCTGATATCTCGTGTAATGTGCAGATGTTGCATAATTGTGTTAAGCCATAATGTTGGGTGGATATGTGTTCATAGTATGGTAATGACCTTTTCTAGTCATGGCGTCTTCTGTGGCTACAACCCAGATTGTCATTGTAGAGGCTTGCTCATAGCACCATGGATCATAGGTGTGTAGTGGCCACAGGTTTTGTGGCGCCATGACCCTGTCTTAGCATGGATTTGATAGTAGTGTGTGTGGCCGTGGCCCTTTGGTGATTTTTGTGGCGCCATGGCTGTGGCGCCATGTCCTCTTGGTCACGGCCTTGGCCTTTGGCCAAGGCAATATATTTGTGGCGCCATGGCCACTTGGCCATGACCTTGGCTTTTGGCCAAGGCAAGAGATTTCTGGCGCCATGGATGTGACGCCATGGCCACTTGGCCACGACCTTGGCTCTTGGCCAAGGCAAGGTGCCATGGATGTGGTGCCATGGCCACTTGGCCAAGGCAAGAGATTTGTGGCGCCATGGATGTGGGCCATGGATATGGCGTCATGGCCACTTGACCACGACCTTCTGGCTAAGGTGATTTTAGCCGTGGTTATGTTTGGGCCACGGTTTTGATTATTCTTTGTAGTGTATTTGGCCATGATTTCTTTGGCCATGGTATTTTAAGTTATGCCATATCTAGGTTATGGCATATCAGACTATCCTATGTTTAAGTGATGGTTTGCCTAAGCGTGAGGACATGCCTAGAACTTACGATGGATCTGAGGTTTTCATCAAGACTCGTACGTTGAGTCGTCTTTTAAGAGGAAACCCGAGAGGGTGTGTCTCTATCTTGACCAAGATTAGGTGAGGGCCTGAGGTCTTTAAACATTGAGGAGGAAACCCGAGAGGGTGCGTCTCTATCAATTCTCCACTATAGTACCAGTGAGGAATTTAGTTCTAATGTCAAGGAATTTGGAGCGATGTCAACATGAACTAAATTGGTGGCTTTGTGTGTTGGCGGGATGTTTAGCATCGCACTACGATATTATTCTTTCCACACAGGGAGCTATTAGAGAGAACTCATAAAGGGCATATTCAGTTTGCAGAACAGGTTGTATTCTGAAACTATAGAAGTCTGTCTGAGTAGACAATCGCTTCTTGATAAGGCATAACAAAAGGAGATTTTACGATTTTATCCCTTCTCTATTTTTCACCATCTACACTAAGAACTAGAAACCCTAAAAAACTATATTCAGTCGTTTAAGCAGTTGCTGATCTATTTTTTTCTAAAGTAATAAAAGAAGAAGCCCTAACTTAATTTGTGTTGTAACTCACTAGTATGATTTACTTTGGATTTGATGATGGAGAAATGAACATTATGTTTTGCAACTTAAATGTTGTTTCTTTGATATTCGTGATTTATATCTTGCCTGTTTGGTATGGTTTTAATAGGTCATAGGTCATGTTACTTCATCATTATGGATTTTTTTTGGCATAATAATTAGGTACTGTATATCTCAATGGTATCTTATCATAGTATTGGCTTAATTAGCGTTTTATATAGGTTTTGCGTTAGGAAATGAGCATAAGTTTTTAGAATTTGAATGTATGTCTTGATGTGTAGGACTTTTCTTATGTGTATAATCTTTTGGATTAATATTCATATAAATATCGTCTTAATCAGTTGATTGCCCTTTCCTTTTTACATGTAGCTGATTTGATATAGTTTTATACATGGCTAATTTTGATATAACTTGGTGAATGTGTCCCAAATTTGTGTGAGAGTCTTGATACTATTGATTATTTTTTCTTAATATGTATGTGTGATTACTGTATGATGAATATATGATTCAATATAAACTATATTATATTGGTAGTATGAGAGTATTGCCTGTATTATCTGTAGGAGAATTTCAAATGTGGCATGCAAGTTTTATTATTGGATTGGGTGTACGATGCATATATTAGATAAGAAATATAAAAAATTATTGGTCCGTGCTGGTTAGGATATTCGATTTACAAAATCTTAGCATAATGATGAGATACTTACGATCATCAATGGAGGATACAAACCAATGTGCACCACCAAGTGTGTTGATTTTCGATTGGCCACGAACATCAAAGTGTATAATCATAAATGGTTTTGGACTCTTGTTCAAAGCTATTTGAAACGAAACACGACAATATTTTTGCTAGCACACAATCTTCACAATGAAAACTCGACATCGACTCTTTCAAATAAACTAGGAATAACCTTCCAAGTAGCCAAAATAGTCATGCCCTAGACGTAGATGTCACAACCAAAATTTAGATCTTTTGTTCTCCCTCTGTGATTCACAGCTAGAGCTCTAAGCATTTTTTTTTTGAATTCCTCGATTCCAAATCCAAATAATACAGCTTAATTTGCCCGTCCAACACCACGACCAATCGTTGGTTTCGTCTGGATGTCCTTAAACTTGCAAGGATCATGCCAGAAAATGACTACACAATGTAAATTTTATAATTTGAGAAACAAATCACAAAGTTTTTTTTTTTTTTATTCAAAAAAAGGGAAAAATAATTAAAAAAAAACAGTTAAGTCACGAAAAGTGACATCGCTGCAGCGAATACAAAGAAGCTAAAAAAAAAAAAAATAGCTGGATCAAATGAAAACAGGCTTATAAATTGCCTATTACATCAATCCAATTATTAAGAAACATAATGAGCGCACAAACACTTTCGTACCAATTCAAAAGCTTTAAACGCCATAACCTTCAAAAACGCTTTAACCACCACTGACTACGAACTTAAAACTTGAAACCTTCTCAAACACCCCAAAGCCCGAGAAGAAACAGAAACATTTTCAAAAACACATTTTCAAAATGAAATATGCTTATGACCTCCACAATTTGTCCAGGATACCATTGCCTGAATGTGATACTTCTTAGTCAGAGAAGACATTCCCCAAACCATGATCGTTGTGAATCCATTTTATAGTCACAACATCTCCCATAATCAATTTAGAAATAAATTTGTGAAGCTCGTAGCCCGTAGAAACCAATTTCATAGTTTTATGATTTTTTTAACAAACCTCAGTAACCCGATAAAAATGAGAAGACAAAACTTCATCCAAAACCATAGTTTCCTCTTGGAAAGAACATTTTACCGCCTCAATTTGCTCATCGCTAGCACAAGTTTTATCCGGTTGAACTAAATCACCTTCAAACAGCGGACTATCCATTACTGATACGAGCTTTGAATTTCTCTCATTAAGGAGGTTTCTGCAGACAGATTCCATATGTGGATCATGAACCAACGTGATGCCTAATCTTTTGTTAAAAGAAACTTGAAAATCAATTATGCGTTTGATTTCAGCGTCACTAACAACATTAGATGTACACACAGACATATCGGATACATTATTCCTTTTTTGGAACAGTCCAGAAGATGATGAACTAGAAATTGAATTATTCTTTCATTGATAACCCTTGAAACCATCCCCTGAGTTTGATTTCGAAGACTCCGGCGCATCATATGGGCTTGGAATTGATCCAAAAGCCAAGTTCTCCCCGTTCATTGTTTCCTTACCCCGAACTGTAACCCAGCCCACCTCCGTACCTGATTCCAGCGACCCAGATGGAGATTTTAAATTTGAAAAACTGTTTAAAACAGTTGCCTTATTAAGCGCAGGAAAATCTACTTTTGAATTTAAAACTTCCGAGATTTCCTTGCCCTTGACTAGTACTTCCGAAAAACTTTCCCTTGATTTCAAATTTTGTGAAATATTCAGTTCATAATCGATGGCATGTGCATTATCTTTGGCCTAATTCTCAGGAGGACTAACAACTAACGACTTTAGTTTAGGTTTGACTAAAGTATTTCCCAGAGTACTTCCCGCCTGATCATCATGATCATGATCAACCCGATGATGATCACTCCTTTGATCATTAGTCTCCGGACCGATAATGGCTGATTTTAACTTGGATTGAAAATTCTGCTGCTTTATGATCGAAGGAGAAGCTTCATCTTGCAGCCATTCAATGCTTACCCAGAAATCACTAAAAGGAGCTGCAACTGGGATTTTACCAATATCACAACTCACTAATAGTTTGCAAAAATTAAGCCTCGTCTTATTCGTCGTTGCTTCATCCACTGCAATGACGGAAGCCCACCCAGAACATATGAACTCAAAATTCTTTTGATTCCATAGATTAAAAGGCAGAACATATGGCAATCCAGTGACGATCTTCATTAGAATGAGCTTTTGGGATTAATGAATCATCATGAGTCCAAGGATGAGTAGAAACACAGTAACCCTTTGATTTAAAATCGAACAAACCAGTTTGCATGATAGACTCGAAAACCTCACAAGATGATGCCTGGAAGAAAGCCTTAGTTTTGCCTAAAGGATTAAGCTGCATAAAACCTATCCAATTGAGAGCCTTCTTCAAGTCCACAGCCACAGATCTCCATCCAGGGTGAGAACCAGAGATCTCAAAGACCAAACCCAATCTAATATCTCTCATATCCACACCCAAACTTACCTGTCTCGGTGAAGGAGAAGACACCCCGTCAGAGTAAACAATATGTCTTTCCTTAAGAGAGATAGCTTCAGAAAACTTTGACAGAACTGATCCTTTCTTCCCAAAAGGAATACAAATAAAACCTGGAGCTATTTTTTTAGAAAGATCAATAACAGCTACCTGCAAATAAGAGCCCATGTGATTATGCTTATAACAGATTTGAATTACCATTTGTTCAAATCTCTTAGACCATGGGTGGTTTACAGAGAAATCTTCCACCATCACCAAAGAAAAAATTGAAGAAACCCATGAAATAGAAGAATAAGGTAAAACGATCCATAAGGATCTTCCTTTGAACTTCTCTACGATTTTTAACCCCGAATGAAATCTCGTAAACTCAAAAGATTTTGTTTTAAGAACAATAGAAGGAATAGGAAGCAAATCCATGGCAGGATTTAAACCATGAACAACAAAAGAAAACCTAGAAAAAAACTCATCTAAGAAAACCTGATTTTCTGCTTCAAGTCGATGCCTTATCAGCCTCCGGCAAGATCATGTTACTTACTGAGATGTTAATGTTAATGAAGCCAAAAAGTTACGTACTGAGATGATCAATTCCAAGGTTTAACTCTAACGGATTTTCTTATGTGTCATTGGAGCATAAGATGCAGGATATATTCGAGACTGACCGTACGAAAAGGAACAAATCACAAAGTAGAAGATAAATAAGGAACAACTAAAATGAAATCAATTGTTTTTCCATTACTAAAACCGAAAATCCATTTATTGTACTAATAAATTTATGTAAAGATGGTTTGGATGAAAAACCACATGATCTGAAAATCCATTACTTTATACACTCCGGTGAGAACTGCGATGAAAACAGTGCCGTAAAGCGCAAAGCGACGCTTGTCGTTTTCTCCTTGCATTCAAAAGAAAAGGGTAAAAATGAAAAACGAAAAAACCCTTCTTCTACCTCCCATCTTCGTCGCCAAATTTAAATCCCTCCCTACTAAACCCTTGAAATCAATCCTGCTCCCATCGTCATCTGATCATCTCTTCAAATGGCGTCACAAGTAAACCATTCAAAGCCAGTTGGTTTAGGGCAAAACATTGCCGTTAATAATTCATACATTTGTTATGGTTCAAAACTGGGTACCATTGCAGTTTTCAGTATTGATAATGGCTCTCAAACCTGGCTTCGTGGACATAAAAAGGTTCGTGATCTCAATTCTTTCTTGTTTGGAGTCTGATTTTGTATGCTTAGATTATCTAAGATCATCCTCATAGAAAATAAAATTAGTACAAATGTTGTTTTTTTTTGTTTCAAACGATAAATTTAGAAACATTCGAATACTGTACAGTCATTTTGGTTCCAAAAGTGTATCGTTTACTATCATATTGAACTAAATGTAATTTTGAAATATCGTATACTGGTTTTGTATTGTTTTTTTATAGTGCATTGCGGACTTGGCTTTCTTCGCCGATGATGTGCATCTACTGGCAAGGTATCTGCAAATTTTTATCTCTTTATGTATTTTAGTGGTTAAAAGGAATTAAACTTTCGTGTTTTGGTATAGTGCAAGTACAGATGGGAGGTTTTGTGTATGGAAGCTTGACGAGGCTTCAAATGATGAAGATAAACCACAACTTACGGGGGAACTAATTGCTGCTATTCAAATTATGGGAGAAGGAGAACTACTGCACCCTAGAGTTTGTTGGCACCATAACAAGCAAGTGATGATACTCTTCACTGTTTATTTCAGGAAGCCCTAGTGGCTTAATTCTTTT
>JAJJMA010168144.1:0-17377 GCA_023529015.1 Papaver nudicaule | reverse complement strand
TTTATGGTGCATATCCTTAGTTAAAGGATTTCTAACCTTGCAGGTACGCTTGCAGTTGGTATGTTTGATCTCGTCACTTTAGTGATATCAGTGTACATTCTGAATATCGAAAATCGTTTTTCACTTCACATTCACATTGTGAAGTATGGGGATCAAGATGAGACAACATGGGAAACACACCACGACAGTTCCTGTCGTTCCCTTAGGAAATCCTTTTCCTCACCTCCCCCTAACGACGGGAAGGTTGTCTCATTAAAGTGACTATCGACAATTCTAGCGGTAAAGAGATCGCCTGTCAAAGGTTCTTCTTCATAACGGATATTTGTTGGGGGTTCATATCCAACATAACTACTTAATCGTCTATGTTGACCCATCTTAGTACGCTGTGGAGGCGTAATAGGCATGTGTACGACACAACCAAAAATGCGTAAATGTAAAATATCAGGCTTATATCCAGTTACCAACTGGTACGCAGAATATGGTTGGCTATCAGTGGGTCTGAAGCGAATAAGTAAAACTGCATGCAATATGACGTACCCCAAGCAGTAATACGCAGGTATTGGAACGCATAACTAGTGCCTTAGCTATCATCTCTAACCTTTTGATGTTAGCTTCCGCGAGACCAATTCGGGAATGTATGGGGTACATGATGCTCTTTGTCAATTCCATTAGACATACAAAAATCATCAATTCCTTTAGATGTAAATTCTCCAGCATTATCAAGTATGACAAACTTGATTGTATGATCATGGTGGTGAGCCCTTATACGTATCACTTGTGCTGGGAGCTTTGCAAAATCAGCAGTTGTTGTGGACAACAATGCAAGTGTAAGCAACGGGTCGAAGCATCATCCAGAACCATACAATACTTGGATGGTCCGCATTCTGGATGTATAGGTCCACAAATATCACCTTGTATCCGTCGTGAAAATGTTTTTTTTTTCTTTGGTATCTTTAGCATAGGATGGTCTCGATCCTGTCTTTGCTAAAGAGCAAGCTTTGTATTATAAGTGATGCGCCTTCGATAAGGCCAACAAAGAAAATGGGACAAATGGTATGCTTCAGTTACTTTAGAAGGTGAAGATTGCTCTTCACTTACTTTAGGAGACAATAACCGCGCTTCAATTCCTTTAGAAGAAAATTTTGTGCTTCAGTTACATTATAAAGCACATTGTTACTCTTCGTTGTAACAATACTTTGTCCAATTTTCTCACTCAAAAGAATGATGTTGGTGTGAGTTTTTTAAAACACAAATCATCAAATGTCGACCTGGATGCCCTAGCCACGGTAGTGCCAAAGCTTTTATAAGTCACTGACAAAAAGTTCGTCGTTGGAAACAATATAGGATTCAGTGATCATAATTAATAGTGGTGATGTACAACCCACTAGAGTGACTCAATAGTTTCTCTAAGATGTGCTTCCTTCCGCATTCACTAGAAGTAACTTAAAGTTTCATTTTCACAACGAGTTTCCAAATAATGGTCATTAGAATGAATATCCTTTAAGTTCACAAAGTGTAGTTAGCTCTAAGTGCTTATAGAGCTTCTTTGGCTTTAAACCTTGTGCCGCTGGCAACAAGATTTGAGCAATACTTCGCCCAATTATTACTTTCGATGATCCAATCATCGTAGTTACAAAAAGGAGTAAACTCAACAAACAATTGTCCATTTCTTAGAATAGTGCGGGTGGTTCCACTATCAAATAGACATTTGATTTCTCCTTAGACATTCCTTTAAGTACATCACGCGGGAATGTCATACAAATGAACAGTTTATCTCAAGTACTTTTGAAGAGAAAAAAAATAATTTGTTATTAGAATGACGTCCTTTACATTCTAAAACACGCGTTAAATAAAAAATTATCATAAACATAATTAAATTCTATAATACGTAATAGAAAGATAATTACTTACAAATAATCCGTAAAAAAGGTCAGAACGTGTTTAACTACGGAAATATATACTAAAGACAAGAAAATTAAATGTTCAGGCCCAAGCAAAATCAGGTGTATCCATTAATGGGGCAACGTCCTTTATGCCATGGGAGTCTGAAATTGCGGGGTTGACTTCAAAAGTAAGATCATTTTCTTCCACATAGTGGGACTCTTGTTCGAGAGTTTTCCGGTACCTTTTGTATCTCGCAACTACTTTGGAACTAGCCTTGCATTGCTTGAACCAATTTCAGGTAAATCCACAGCTTAAACAGGGCACAATTACGTCTGCAGCCCTTATGGGATTCTTAGGTGCAGAAATACTGTCTGCTTAATGAAAATCTTGTAGGTTCCGGGCGTCAAGAGATGTGATAATCAAGGATAAGTTATAATCAAAACCTTCTCCCAAGATCTTTTATAGAAGACAGAACATAAATAGTGCATTAAAAAAATGCAATTCAAAGTCTGTATGTATACCAAGCAAAAGTATCATACGCACAGTAAAGGAAAGCATAAAGCTTTTGTGTATCATAATTGTATTGTGCATTTGAGGCAAATAAAAAGAATGATATACCATTACCGACAGCTACTATCCACCAAAAAAAAAATGGACAATAGAGCATTTACATCAAAAGACGAACACATTTCTACTGTATCAATATTTACATCAAAAGATGAACACAGTTCTGCTGTATCATGTATGTATCCACTAAAGCATAAAGGACGGGTATCGAGTAAGCATAGGGCACATGCAAACCAAACATGGAAGGCAAACTAATTTTAATTTGACCAAGTATCAGTTCAGGCATACCTTTTGCAACATGTACTTGAATGAAACAATAGAGTTCGAGACCCCAAGATCATATTTGGCGAAGGAGACAAACGTGTTTCCGTCGACCTGAGTAAAATTTTTGTGAGAGAGTATTTTTGTTATAATACTTAGGATTTCAATCAGAAATTTATATTGAGAGATGGATCAGGTTAAAGTATAAACCCAAGAAATAAAATCTATCTCAAAAGAGAGATTAAGAATAGGTGATTTCAGATCTTTAAACTGATCAAGATTTGGATCTATAATTTATAAATGAAATCATAGAATCACTGAAACATTTTGTTTTTCTTAATTAATTGATTTAGAAATCGATAAATTGCGATAATTCTTAGCATGATTGAGAAAAAAAAATTAGTAAAACTTATCTTTCACTCGTTCTTGATGATGAATCTTTAAACTCAGACGCTGTAGACGGCTAATTTCATCGGTTTTGATCCATCGATTGAGTTTTTTTTTCTTTTTTTCAGCTAGGGTTAGAGCATCGTGCTGATAACGTTTTCTAGTAAGGTAGTAAAACAGTCAGTAGTGTATAAGGGTTGTATAAGGGTAAGTACTCCTTTATATACAACAAGAAGGGAAAACTTAGGCTTATACATGGGCCGCACACATACGGGCATTAAACCCTTTAACAGAAATAAAGTAGTACATGCTTGAAAAACTCTAAAAGCATGAAATGGCAAACTACTTCCAGATCTAGTTTATATTCCTTAGGCAAAAGTAAGAACAAGTTCTCACAAGGAATTAACCAATCTGATCTACTAAGAAACAAAAACACACAGATTTAACTCTGTTCACTGCCAGTGGTGTTTTCTAACTCTTCTGAACTGCCCCAAACTGCCATGGTCACATCCATCCTGTATTTGAGATCAGGATGTTTTGAAGCAAGTAGATCGAGTTGTTTCTGTAGACAAATAACATTATCTTCAAGACATTTCTGTCTTTTGATAACAATGTGGAGTAAGCTCACGACTTCATTGTTTTTATTGTTTTGAGTCTCCTCTGCAGAATGACTTGATTCTTCATCACCCTGGTTATTACTATTCTTGCGTTTGTTAACATTAGTCAACATTTTGCAAATGGAGCTGTCATAGAGTGGTTGTGGACCACCAAGCAGTTTTCCCGAGGGTTTAACATTGTATAGATCACAGATCCTTCCAACGAGACATGGAAACCCAAGGTTCTTGCCATTATGAGTCATTTCCCTCATGTTATATACAAGCATATTACACAAGTTTACTTCTCGTCCGCTCCTTAAATAGTAAACCAATTCTACAAAGTCGTGACCCCACACAGAGTTGACCATCATGGAAGGACATAGGTTAGCAACACCCAGTTTCCCAAATGCTTTCAACTCTACAAATAGATCTTTTGTTGGAAATTTCCTATCCCAAGGAACTTCTCGACCTATCAGTTCCATGGAAATTTTCTCATTGGTTGGTCCCGAATTCTCAGGTCTAGGTAAAATAATACCTTCCTTGGATAGACCTGTGAGAGATGCTATGAGATCACAGTTTATGTCCATAACTGTTTTTCCAACCATTGTTTTAAAGCATGTGTTTTTATCATTGGTTCCATGAATGTTGGCATAGAACTCTTTGACACTTCCCTCATAAGCTTTTCCATGACCATCAAATATGTTGCCCAAGTTAAAGGACTTAACATATTCTACCACACCTTCAAACCTTGTACTATCAACAAGTTGTTTTTCTACAATGAGAGGCTTATCTTTGATGGTAAGATAGCGATCATAGCACTTCTCATCGTAGAAGTGATTCCCGAGGATGAATCACGATGATAGTTGTTTTTCTTTGATGTGGAACTCTCTTTTGGTGGACTCAGGGGATTTTCCATTGGCTTTCCTCTCGTTCTTGCCATGTTTCCACAAAATCTTGATTCAAGAAACATATTTCAACCCTTAAGACGTTCTTGAAGTGAATTGTGAACAAATCTGGGAAACTTGTTACAATTCAGGAGAATTTTCTGATACAAAAACCTAGGGCACCGGTTCCCGAACCGTACGGAAGCAGAATAAACTGTCTCTGTCTGGTCCGGTATATCGGATATATATAGGGGACTGCAAGTCCTGATCATGAGATTCTAGTTGTATCAGAATTTGGATTTACTCAAAAATCCAAGTTTTACCTAAATACAAATTCCTTTTTGCATAAGACTCCTAAGAGTTTGAGCAAAAGAAATTGTATGTGTTTCCATTTTAGGAAATTAAAGTGTTTCCCTTTTTGAGATAATATTGACAGGTTATTTTCTCAAGGGTACTAATTCTCCTTATGACTTTGATTTTGAGAGCCACAAAAATCAAAATCCTTTTAACTTGTTGGAGCAAAGGCTCGACATACAAGTACTTTACCAACAAACCCAAAAAGACTAAAAAACATCTACAAGAATCTACACCTACTTCCCTACACATTTTTCTCATCACACAAGTAGGTACATGATGAGAAAATCATGTCATGGATTTTAGGGAGAGTAGATGTGATCATATGGATACTCACAGATCTCAGGATGACAGTTGCCATAGTGAGACAGATTCTCGCCTTGGGTTTCCTTTGGAACATAGTCTTTTGCCTTTCTTTTCCTATGTTTGACCAAAGGGGTACTCATGGAGTTAGAAGCATGCTTGGAAAGTTTTAAATTCCTTGACACAGAAAGCTGGCATTCTTTATCAATGTGTCCAGGGTTTCCGCATTTAAAACATATTGTATTAGCACGCTTACTTCTTTGTTCCTGAATGTTTTCGATGTATTCTACAAAGCTGACGTTAAGATCTTGGAGGAGTCGGCAGAGTAGGTTGACACGAAATCTTTCAGGATCAAGAAGTTCCATGAGCTCTAATTTCTCGAGTGCATGTAATCGCATGATTTCACGATGAACCTCGAGCATATCTACAAGCTTATCAGAACCCAACATATTCTGAATAAGGCGTTGTATACTCTGGTATACTAAATTAGCGGTAGAGATAAACCAATTTTTTATGTGCGCCATAACTCACAAGCCTCGATAAACATAGACAGTTACGTCTTTAATGTGTTCACCCGCTCTGATACCAATTGAAAAAGCAGGGGTACCGAAATACAACCAACTTTTCGTTTGGGCTCGTGAGACTTATGGTCAGATCTGGACGATCTCAAAAATCAATATCCAGATCTGGTGTAACCTGAGTTGTGATCACAAGTGATCAATTCCTACAAAGACAAGTCTTTGTAAACCTTTGTTCAAGATCGGGAATTAACGTCAGGTTAGGAATAACGTACTTCTTGTGTTTGCTTTAATTATATAATCATAGAATATAATGCGGAAAGTAAAGCACACAAGACACCAGAGATTTTTTTAACGAGGAAACTACGACCTGTAGAAAAACCTCGGGACCTCGTCCAGATTGAACACCGCCCAGTACAAACTGACTACAAACACTAGCCTACTATAAGACTTCGGTCTGGGATGTAGCAGAGACCAATTCCAACCCTCCAAGCGAACTGGCTACTGTCGCACTCCTTACGTCTCTAGATCACCCACAGATCGTCACGCACTTGATTCCCCTAGCTGACGTCCTTTACAGGCCTAGGAGTTGCTTTAACCGTTGTTAAAGGCTTGTGTCAACAATTTCAGCTTTGCAACTTCAATTATCAACGTATGTTTGAACTGTCCTCTTCAGTTTGACATACACAAACTGACTTCCTTCGGATTGCTCCAGGTCATACGGAAATCTACTTACAAGCGGGGGCTGACAAGTAAACCGAGTAAACTATGCCCAACTTGTCTCTACCTCAGTTGTAAAAAGAATCACTTAAGAATTTATACAACTAGAGCTAACTAGGTCTTACAACACCGAGTGCAGCCGTGCGTTGCTTCCTTCGATAAACCTTGTATGTAACGTATCAGTTCTTGAATAGCCGTATAGCAGAAGAGACGGACTATGGAATAGAAAAGAACGTGATCAGGTTACCAAGGTTACAGGGTAATCCGATTTCAACCACTAAGGTCTCAATCTCCTACCCGTGCTTCCCAACTCTCAAGAGAAGTCTTTATAGTCGTAGGTAAATCCCGTGAGGAACTGCTTACCTAATAGAGGATGACTATACCACAACAAGCGTTCACCGAAGTGAAAATAGTTTACGTTCACTTCCCTAAGGACCTTCACGTATGCTTGATGCTTGCAGTATTCTTCCATAGACACCTCTATTTATAGCACTCAATAAGATAGGTTGCTTTGGAATAAAGCAATCAATTACTTGTCCCACAAGTCAAGGAAACCCTAAACTTGACAACCAAGTAATAGAGATTAATCTCAATTGGAATACATTAAACATTTATCTGCCAAGTGTTTTGTTAGCTCAAAAACACTTCAAGATAGAAATCCAACAGACCAGAGATAATCTTTATCTTATTGACACATTGAGAACCGTTAGATGGACCACAAAAGATATTCGTGATATTCCAAGTCCAATCTAAGAGATAAAGGAGTTCAGAGTTTAACCTGAGTGAAATTCTGAAAGAATATTCACAAATCTGGATAACAGCCAAAAGCACCGATTTAGAGGTTTGTGTAGGTACACGAACTTAAATAGCACTTTGGAACTCAGGAGAATTCCTGATTCTGTTTCGCGTACGGTTCGGGAACCGTCTGTCCTCCAGATTAGGTTTAACTTGGATCCGCTGGAAGTTCTGGGCTTAACCAGGACTTAGACGTGTGAAACGCCCTCAGCTGTAATCCATTGGACTCTTGCTCAAGAGTACTCCTTTAGATTCACCCATATCCAACAAGTGATTTGCAAACAAACCATTGCAATGGACAAATGGTATCAAATCTATCTCATACATTCTTGTAACCATAGTATTTGCGGGAACAAACACTAGTCATGACACAAGGTCATGTAGCCAAGAACACGATCTCAATCGCTATTATAACACTACCAAAGTAGTCGACTATTTCGAAAGATAGAGAAAGTAGAATAGAAGAATTTCCATAAAAGTCATAACTCCTACTAACCTTTTGTCGATGAAGAATAATTGATGTCTTCTTTGTCTTCACAGTCTTCGTCTTCAAGGTCTCTACTACTTAGTCTATATCCCAATTCCGAAATCAAAACTCTAGTAGGCTAAATCAAGAATTGTGTTTTGACACCTAAAACTGACAACTAGCTTGACATATATGGATCCAATCGGATATGGATCTGGATACTTGTTATTCGGATCTGGGGCTCTACTATGGGGCTCCAATTATTGAAACATGGTATGGGTTGGGCTGGATTTAGAAAACAGTGGGTTGCGGGTTTTATTCAACTGTCAAGGCATATCTATAGGATCCGGTTCTTGGGGTTTCACTCCGACCTCTACCAAAAGCTCGTATTCAAGACATGAAGGAGACTTCTTCTAGTTTCTTTTAATTTAGGTTTAAACTATGTTAAAGGCTTTGAGCGAAATTGTAATATTTTTAAGTCTTTTTAATAGGGTTTCAGTTATTAGGCCGGCTTTAGGCTGTTAGAGTTGGTCTATATATAGCTGTTACTCATGTAATTTCACCCCCAAAGGAGATTTTCCTCCTTAATGAAATTGAATGACCTATTAATAGCTTGACATACCAACGCTAGTGGGTTTGACCGGACAATGCCCTAACACTAAACTTGGGGACTGAGAGTATGCAGAGGAATCCTCTCCCTCATTATCAACATTAACCCAAAATTTGGAATTTATTTATCTCCGGGGAATTGAACAACAAATTATTCCATCGAGAACTTGTGTGGACTCAAGGATCAACATAGAGATATTTTTCACTAATTTCCATCGTGTGTCGTCTAGTAAAGGTTTGTCTCATTAAGTACCGCCAAAGAATGAATGACCACCTCAACCAAGACGTGACGAATTTATATCTAAAGCAATTATTGAGACCGAACGTATTTCTATATCACTCACCTCTGCTCGTCTCGAAGGGGTGAATTTCAAGAAAGTTCAAATTGATGCGGTGTCATGGTCAATATCGTTCCAATTGAAACACTTAAAGCAATAGGGATTTTTCGTCATAACGTCACTTATTATCCAATAATGACAAAATATTCAGAAGAAAATCCTAAAGATGTGTACGGACATATCACTCTAGACTTGAAGATGGATTCTACTCGCACTAAGGAGAAATTCCGTGTCGTAAGAGAGGACCCTAACCACGACATGGTTCTAGGGCGTCCTTGGCTTCATCATTACCGTGGTTTCACCAACAGTTACTAATGATCAACATATCTGATACAGCACAGTAGCCCTTTCCAGACAATCTGACTATTGTCTGCTAAGCAGATCGATCTATTCACGCCATGACGATTTTCAGCAGCTGCATCCTGATCTCGAACACGAATATGATTTTCTGCAAAACTTTTTTCCTGTGGGAAAACGATTTTTTTTCTGGGCTCCCCTTAGTCGGCGCCAATGATTGTACGAGAATAAATTCACATACAAATCATGAATATTGAAGATGATGAGGTAAAACATGCATAAACAGGAAAATAAACACAGATTTTACGTGGTTCGACACTGTTGTGCCTACATCCACGGGCAAATCCCCTTGGGGAGCGATATTTTATTGATTTCAGAGATACAGAGTTTCTAGGGTTTTGGTATGGAGGAACTGGGGATCCCTTCCTTGGTTTATGTCCCTTCTATATATACAGTTACAAATATGTATTTTGCCCTAATTCTGAGATAAACTTCTTCTACAAGTTACTTGGGCTGCAAGGCTTCTGGAAACTTCTGAAACCTTCCTCTAGCTCGCCAAAAGTGGGTCTGGACCAGTCTGTATGGAATAGTTGACTTGACTGACAGTTGACTTTGACCGACGGTTGATTTTGACTAACTTTGACCGACAGTTGACTTTGACCAACGGTCAACATTTGATTTTGACCCGCGACTGACTTCGACCAACTCTGGTCAACGGTTGACTTTGACCAACTCAGGTCAACCGTTGACTTTGACCATCTTTGACCAGCGGTTGACTTCCCTCCATTGACTTTTGACAATACAGGCTGCTGGACTGGGCTGGCTGGATGCATGGCAGGCTGGTTAACTGGGCTGGCAGTTTGAGCGTACAGTTAGGTGGTCACTAAAAGAGAGTAATCTGGTCCAAACTGTGGCAATTTTACCTATGGTACAAACATAGACCTTTGAAGAATTTAATCACAGACTTTCCACAATTATCAACGCCTCGCAATCTCTTGGAAAAACAAATGAGGAAAGGGAAATTGTGAGAAAAATCTTTAGGTCTCGACCTTCAAGACACGATTTAAAGAAACATGCCATCCAGGAGTCATATGGTTTTGATATAAAAAGGGGTGATCTTGTGGCTAAGTTGAAAATCTTTGACAAAGATTTGAAACCAAAAAACATCGATTTTAAAGCTATAGAGGATCCATGTGATTCTGAAGATCAATTTCTATCAGAACATGATGATGTGTCTTTCATCACTCGACAATTTAAATGAAAAGATAAATGAAACTTATCCCTTTGTCGATGGTAGTCGAATTTTACTGCTGCAATCAGATGCATTCTATTTTTATAGATGTGTTCTGCAGTTAAATTCTTCGGAATGGCTCTGATTCTTTGTGTGTTGTTGTTCAAATAACTCCATTATTACCAGCAGTAACTCTTGTTGAGAATTCTACTAGCTGAAAACATTATCAACACACCATATTGGTTAGCATTGTTCCTGTAATTCGAACTTCATCCAGTTGTCATTTCATTACGATCAACTCGCTATTACAGAATCTAGCAGGAACATATATTGATTAAACTTGAACTAAAATTTGAAGGCTTAATAAAACTTAAATTCATTTTAGTGGTCACAAATAATTAGACGTTCTCAGTTCACATCTGAACTCAATTTTCCGATTAGGAATCTATACTAACAGTTCGATCAAGTACTAGGTATAAACCCTAAAAAAAAATTCTTGGAAATATTTTCGAAATATGATATCTAAAAAGAGATTAAGTATTATAGATTGTAGAGTTGTAAACTGACCAAGATTAGAATCGAGATATCAATGTTAAATCAAAGAAATTAGGCTTTCCAAAGCCGAAATTAGTTTTGAAATCAATCTTCAAATTATTACGGATTTTCTTCAAATCAAAATTATAATTATGGAGAGGAGAAAACTTATCTTTCCGTTTTGATTATAACGATCTAAAACAGCAGATTTTGAAGTATGTTCATTTGATTTTTGATTTATGCAAATCAGTAAGGATATGTTGTTGTCGTAGCTACCAGAGACGATTTGATGTTCAATTTTTCTTCGGATTTTTTTTAATCCATTGGTTTCCAGTAGACGTCGAGTTACCGCTGCTGTTGATTTCAGCAACTCCATCTTGCAGACGGCTGTTGATATGTTTTTTTTTGTGATGATTTTCCTTCATCTCTACTACCAATTTTCCTTTTCACAGAGCTGGTACTCCTTCGTTGATCTTTAGTTTTGTCTGTTGAGAGCAAATGCAACGTTGGTGCCAAAACACCAAATCAGGTATAGCCCATCAGCAGTCATTGCCGCACCATCCCACCAAACCCAAAATTTAGAGTTTTTCGCACCAAATATGGCGCAGCAGATGGGTTTGGTGTGGAGATGGTGGGACGTGATTTTAATTCACGTTACTGGTCAAACGTGATTATAAACAACGTTGCAGGGTTGACGTGAAACCAAATAGCGTGGAGACTAAAAACGCGATCAACAATCACGGGAGCAAATTAAGTGATTTAAATTAATCACGTTACCTAACTTTACGCAAATAAAAATCACGTTACAAAACTTTACGTGAATAAAAATCACGTCTTAATTGCTCCAAAGAAGAGTTTTCGAGTTTGGTGGGATGGCTGTGGATTTTCGCACCAAATCCCATCTCAAAACCCATATATGGCGTTTGTTGTTTTGGTGAATGACACCATGATTGTTGTTGCTCTAAGACATGTAAAGTAAGTATACGCTATAAACCACAAAGGGTATAAAATGGTTAGTCAGAATCATCTGAGTCATACAAGTAAGTATTAAATCGATTCTTAATTATTGATTCTCGAGATTCGTTTTTAGATCTGAATTTTCGATCAGATTCATTTGTAGCCGTTCATTTCAAAATTTTCTTGATTTTTCGTTCGTGAAGTATCAAGAACTCGTGGTGATGTTGTTTCTACAACAACTTTTTCTGATCCGAGTGACGAATGAAAACTGCATCATCATGCCCTTCTCAAATCTGCTTTCTAGGATGATTTTGGCGACATATCTGAGATCTCTCACCGTAAATTTGTTTGTTGCTCTGATTCTTCACGATTTATAAAGGGGTACCACTACTTTCGGGGCAGGTACCATCCTGAATAAGACAAAAAAAATTCAGATGATCCTAGCCATTGGATCATCATATGGTACCCGCCCCTACTAATTCCGGTCCCCCCTTTATCAATTATGATTCACCTACGACAACAAGTAATTTTAGATATATTTTTAGATTTCAAAAAACGAAAATTAAATTAAATCAAGATTTGTTTTCAGATCTGAATATTTAGATGTAAATCTCTTTTTTTCAGAGCAACTTCTTCAAGATTTGTTGAAGAAAACTCTTCTCTCTTCCGGACTGGTTCCTGAACATGTATTCAACTGATTTTCTTCAGATTTACTTCTTGTTCATCAACTTCAGTCATCCGAGCACTTTTTCATTTCCTTCTTCTCACATCTGAAATCTTTGCGAAGATTGTTGTACTGGTGTTGCTCTTTTCACGACTTCAGCTACTAATCTAGATTTTGAGAGTAATTTCTTCAAGATTTGTTGGAGAAAAACGATGTTTCTTCTGGATCTTCGTTCTTGAACGTTGCTGCTTCAGACGTCTGAGAAACAGGGCCGGCTTTGAAGCCTGACAACCTGGGATCCAGCTCAGGGTAGATTTTTCCCTAGAATACTGGGTTAGTGTTTCAGTGGCCTAGTCTTCTCATACTACTACGACGACAACACGTAATGAACATTGGTAATAATTTTGAAGTGCTGTTTTTGGGGCTTCAAATTTTCCCTTGGGGCTTTAGTCCAAAACAAAATAGGGTTACCCACAGAAAAAGTAGAAAATCCCATATCCAATTTTTATTAATTTGTCTTTACCTTTATTTAGTGTTTAAACTTGAACTAATCAAGTATTGATTATGCTTAATCACTCCATGTTTTCACCACCACTACTACCAGCGCCGCCATGAACACCACCACCGCCGCCACCACCACCACCACCACCACCACTCATTTAGTGTTTAACTTTGAATTAGTCAACAAGGTGTAAGTTTCTCTCCATGTTTTCACCACCATCACCACCACTGCCAACACAATCTCCACCACCACCTCCACCACCACCACCAGCACCACCACCAACATTGTAAATCCCTTGGTAATAAGTTATAACATATATATTACTCCATCTATGCGGATGAGGTACTCATTATGAACAATACTCATCCTTTATATCATGTTTTTATTACATATTTAGGTTAGAATCGAAGAATTGGGTTTATTTTTGCAGTTACAGAAGAATTTACGCCTTGGTTTTCAAAGCGAATTGAGCCGTAAATTAGTAGTTACGCCTCAATTAGTCAAGGTTACGCTTTAGTTTTAGAATTTACGCCCCGCTATACCAAGGCGTAAGTTTTAGTTTACAAAAAAAAAATGATTACAGAAGAAATTTACGCCTCAGTTTTACCAACTTACGCTTTAGTTGGTTATTTACGCCTCAGTTGCTCTACCTACGTCTTGGTTTTTTGTGAGCAAAATTTTTCTTAGAAAATTTACGCCTGAGAAATTTTCCTTAAAAAAAATTACGCCTTAATTGGCTAAGAAAACCAAGGCGTAAATTTTCCTGTAACTGCAAATAACTCGATGATTCTAACCTTAATAAGCAATGAAAACATGAATCAAAGGATGGGTTTTGTTCAAAATCAGTATTTGATCCGCATACTTGGGTCTTCTTAAGGATTAGATGGCAAATTTGGTGGCGGCTGCGGCGGGGGCGATGGTGGCGGTATCGTTGTTGATAGTGCCAATGGCGAACTTAGAGAAGAAGAAGGGAAGATAGAAAGAAAAAATGATTTAGTGGTGGTGCTGGACTTAAAGAAGAAGAAGGGAAAAAAGAGAGAAATAAAATAAAATAATCATATAAAGTATGCACCCTTTATCCCACCCTCTAGACATTTTAATCCACTTGAAACCCCAAAGGAAAATTTGAAGCCCCAAAAACAAAGCTTTAAATTTGGAAGAAAAGCGAGTCAATGAAATCGAATTATCCAAGTCTTCTAGCTAGCTATAGAACTTTTGTCATCATCATTTCAAGCATGAGTTTTAAGTTTTAACTACTTATTCCTTGTTGCTTCTTTTTGACATATAAACCTAGAAGGCTAGTGCAGTTTTGTTAACTTCTCCATTTCTATTCACTGAATTCACAATTTTACAAGTTAGTTCAGATACTAGTAAAAATAAGATTGAACTTTGAATAGTTGATTTGAATCCTTGTGAACATTAATTGTGTTTAATGTTTCATAAAATCATTTTTTGATAGCGTTCGATGGGGTCATAGTTATTTAGTTAGTTATACTTCGATTGCAAGGAGATCGAAATTCAAATAACAATCCTAATGCTTCCGTCGTACCGATGAAATCACTTTTGCAAGTTGTTTTTTTTTTTTTTTTTTTTTTTTTTTGTTTCTGGTAGTCAGACTTTTACAAGTTCATTCTTTTATAAGGAGAAAGTATATAAATAGCGTAAACACTTTTTATTTCATTAGTACATGAGTATATATATATGCAAAAAAAAAATCTATATAGGATGGAACTTTATGTTGTACTAAAGGATTCTCCAAGCTTTTCTCGTCCAGGGTCATCAAAATTTCAGAGACGGCCTTGCTGAGAACTTCAGCTCTTTCATCTCCTTTTCTTCAAAGTTGTTGAGATTCAATTTCAGATTTGAAAATTTAGATGTAGATCTCGTTTTTAAGAGAGATTTCTTCAAGTTTTGTTGAAGAAAACTCTTCTTTCTTCCGGATCTGATATTTGAACATGTATTCCGCTGTTTTTTTTTCGGATCTACGTTCTTGAATGTTGTTGCTTCAGACGTTTGAGAACTTCAGCTATTTTTTCCATCTTTTCTTCAAAGAAAACTTGCTTTTATTGATTTTCTTGGTGAAACTTTCAGATCTACTACTGATTCTTCACCGAAAATGATTTCTACGTACACAAACTCTTTTCCTTGAGTGTGAGACGTAGCGGTGGGCGCCAATGAAGATGCGTATCTTGGTGTCCTATCTATTGAATACTTAGATGTGTACTTAGATAACTAGCATCAACACAAATTTGGTTTTGATTATAATTGCAAGAATATAAAGATTAACACAAGTTTTACAAGGTTCGGTCCTTTGAATAAGGCCTACTCCTTGGTGGTGTTCTTTGGGTTTCACTACGAATTTGGTCTTCTATGGAGTTACAAGAATTAAGAGAGATTCTCTAGTTAGGAGAGAGAAATACACAGCGGGAGTTAGAGAAGAAGAATTGGGGACCTCTCTTTGTTATTTTAAAGGGGTATTTATACATGTTTCTTAGCGGTTAACTAAGTATAAAGAATTACCCTTCTGCCCTTCAGCTAACCTTTCATTTACATGTCTGTTGGTAATCTTCTAGAACTTTCTGGACCTTCAGTTGACTGACCTTCAGATGAATGACCTCCAGTCGACTGACCTCCAGTTAGGCTATCAGTACCTGTTTAGCTGGCTTTCGGTCCTTCTATAGGCAGATACATATTTTTGTCATAACACGAAGGTCTCTGGCCGTTGGGCGAGGGTCATTCTTCCCATTGCATCAGTATCTATATGGTTTAATACGGATTGTGGTGCTGTACTGCATTCAAGTTGTTTCTCTAAGTTATCTGAGAGTTGTTTCTGTAATTCCTGTTTAAATGATGTACTGTTTCTGGTGCAGTTGTTAGTAATTCAATAAAAGATATCAAGTGTCCTTCTGGAGTGAATAGTTCGTCATTAGGTGCTGAGTTGGTATTGGTTGTATTTTATTGGGTTGCCTCGATTGCAGCATTTGTAGTCTACTAACTTTACAAGTAAGGTTGGTAATTGAATTCAACATATCTTTGAACATTTCAGATGAGATTTGGATAATAGTTGGCTCAGTTCTTTCCCTGGCCTTCTGTTGAAAGGAGCTTCTGTCGTATCATCAATTAGAATGGCTTGTTCCTCATCGCCATGTCCTGTTACTACTGCCGAAGATTGAGGTGGAGTCGATGTGACTACTGGTAGTGAAGTGTTTGTGGTAACAGGCGGTGGTATCGCAATTGTTCTTGTTACGGAAGCTATAGGTTGTTCACTAGGTATTGATTGCTGAATAGATGATGTAACGACTGTTGCTGCGACAGATGATACAGGTTCTGCCATAGTAGTAGGTTGAGGTTCTGTCTGTATGGTAGGTGACCATGGTGGCATTCCCAATGTATGAATTGTTGATGTGTTTGGTCTACTGGATGATTCACCGGGTTCCGAAATGTTTTATTGTGGTGACGACACCCTAGATCTTGTTTGAGGACGCTTAGGTGGCATCTTATCACTTCACCTATGAAAATAAAATTATTAGTGAAACGGATATTTGAAATACAGGTTATGTTTTTCTCAAAATAATCAAAATATCAATTATCAGGTCCCGTCGATGTGGTAGTGGGATACCAGCATCAGATCGTGTTTTCCTAGCAAATATTTAGGTTCCGACACTAATTTGAGTTAAAAAAATTTTTTACAAAAATCTATACCGAAATTATAGGAACTAAGTTCTATGATATATAATTGAAGATATTATCAGATCTATAGAGTTTAGCACGATATGTTACAGATCTAGGGTTTTGTACGAGAATCGCTGAAGAATTTGAAAAATAAAACGGATCATAGGCGATATTGTCGTTGTGACAAGTCCTGCGTAGGGCTGCACATTGGGTCGAGTGGGTAGGATTTTGCCTAAACCCAATGCCAACCCACCATAAGGTGGGTTTCATAATTGCCTACCCAAACCCAACCCACCCTTACAGTGGGTTGGGTTTTCACCAATTTTTCAACCAAAATTTTGGCATGCACTACCTACAAATATTTGATCCTCGCCACCTAATAAAACAGTTGCTAGAGCATTGCTCAGTTGAACCTACTGATGTTGCTATCTCAAGTCAGTTGTCAAGTTTAGTTGACCAAAACACAATGCTTGATAAGTCTACTCTACAACTCGGACTAGGATAGATTTAGGAATTCGAGACGAAGACCATTGAAGATGAAGACCAGAGCTTACATACTTGATTAAACATATCGTCCTCACTAAAGGTTAGAAAGGTTTTCCTTTCAAGTTTCGTATTTGTCATTCTACAATAAAAATAGTCTATGATGTTGTTTATGTGATCCGAAGGATTATAAAGATTAGTTATCTTAAGCATCTAAGTCATTTCATGACCAATGCTCAAGTAGAATGTGGAATATTGAGTTAGCTCTTAGATTGCATGAACAACATACACGTTCATGTACGCGTTCATGAAAAAGGAGAGGTACCGAAATACTACCAACTTTTCGTTTTGGCTC
>JAJJMA010168106.1:0-10668 GCA_023529015.1 Papaver nudicaule | reverse complement strand
TCTCATTACAGTCGTGAGAGAAGCAACTCAAGTGCCATATTTCCACATGGTATACTAGAGCTAGGTTAGATTTTTTTTCAAATCTCTAAGCCAAACTGTCAAAGCTATCTATCAATGGAGTCCGGCCAAACCCCTCCAGAGAAGAACAACCCTCTCATCACAGAAGATCAACTCAAGGAAAATCCACTCATCACTGAACTCAACAAGGATTCAGGGAAGATGGACAATCCTTTCTATGTTCATCCAGCAGATAACCCTACCTCTGTTTTATTTACTCCCGTACTCACCGGTGATAACTATTGCACCTGGGAAAGAGGGATGACCAAAGCTTTAAGTGCTAAAGCCAAAGTTGGCTTCATCGATGGCACTATCAAGAAACCAGAAAAATCATCTGAGATTCCTGCTTGGCAAAGATGTGACGACTTGGTAGGCAGCTGGATTTCTAACTCTGTCGACCCTCAAATACAATCAAGTATCATGTACTTCGAATCAGCCAGGGATATGTGGTTGGATCTCAAGACAAGGTTTGCTCAGTCTAATGCTCCAAAACTCTATGCTTTAAAGCAATCCATTGCATCATGCAAACAAGATAACTCGAGTGTAGCTATGTATTTCACTCGTCTCAAGTCATTGTGGGATCAATTGGATTCATTCCGACCACATGACCCATGTATCTGTGGAGCAGACAAGAGCTATTTGATCCATCACAATCAAGACAGATCCATGGAGTTTTTACAAGGACTCCATGATCGATTTGCTGCTCTAAGAAGCCAGTTTCTATTAATGGAACCAATGCCATCTGCAGCCAAGCTATACAACCTTGTCCGCCAAGAAGAAGAGCAGCAGGGCATAAACTCTTCATCAATCACTCATGTTGAATCTGCAACATTGAATGTCTCTCGTACTGACTCAAGGAATCCGAGATCCTTCACCAACAGCAACAACAGCACCAACAAGCGTGTAAGGCCATAATGTGAGCACTGCAGCAAGCATGGCCATGTCATCACCAACTGCTGGAAACTCAATGGCTACCCCAAAGATTTGCCAAAGCCTAAGGATGCAGATTCCCGTGCTCTTGCTGCTGTCACACCTCATTCCGCTGCACCACCACCAGCTGCACCAACAATAGCTGCACCAACAATCACTGCTGCACAATATGCTCGTCTCATGTCTCTTCTTGACCCAGACAATGGAACTAGAGACATCACTCCATCTGCCAATTTTGCAGGTATTACTCTATCTTGTTCTACCAATGTTTGGATAGTAGATAGTGGTGCTACTCACCACATTTGTTCATCTCTTTCAATGTTTGTTTCATATACTTTGGTAACAAAACCAATCACTGTTCAATTGCCGGATGGATCTCTTACATCCGTGACACACATGGGGAGTGTGGATCTGTCACCCACTCTTCAATTGATGGACGTATTTTACATTCCAAGCTTCAAATTTAATCTCATCTCTGTTAGTCAGTTGACTACTACAGCCAACTGCTGTATCACATTCTCACAAGAATCTTGCATCTTCCAGGACCAACTCACGAAACAGGAGATTGGATGGAGTAGGCGAGTAGCAGGCCTATATCACTTCAGTCACAGTCCACATGCTTTATCTTTAGCTGCAAATAAGACGCCAGTTGATACATGGCATTGCCGTCTCGGCCATCCTAGTGTGGATTGTTTTAAGTTTTTGTCTAGCAAGTTTTCTTATATTTCTTCTCAGTTGAATCACTCATGTGATGTATGCCCATTGGCGAAACAATCTCGTTTGAAGTTTAATAAAAGTTCTTCCATATCTTCTCGTCCATTTCAATTAATTCATGTCGATATTTGGGGACCTTTCTCAACCCAATCTCTAAATGGTGCAAAATATTTCCTCACCATAGTGGATGATCACTCAAGATGTACATGGGTATATCTCATGAAAGTAAAATCTGAAACTCTTAAGTTTCTCAAGTATTTTTTCAACTTTGTGATTAATCAGTTTGGTCACAAAGTAGAAACAATCTCTTCTGGTAACAATCAAATTGTTATACCTCAATTGCAGACCTTTCGATCTGATAACGGGTCTGAGTTTAAATCAAATGAAATACAATCCTGGTTTAACCATAATGGGATTCTACATCAAACCAGTTGTGTCTATACTCCACAGCAAAACGGAGTTGTCGAGAGAAAACATCGACATCTATTGAATGTGGCTAGATCTTTGAGATTTCAAGCAAATTTACCTCTTCAGTTCTGGGGTGAGTGTGTTCTTGCTGCAACTTTTCTCATCAATAAAATGCCAACACCAATACTGTCTCACAAAACTCCACATGAAATGTTACTACATGAAGAACCAGACTACTCATACCTTAGAGTATTTGGTTGTTTGTGTTTTGGAAGGAATACAAGAATCAAACACAAGTTTGACCAACGTGCCAAGCCAGGCATATTTGTTGGATATCCATATGGTCAGAAAGGATATATCATATATGATCTTGAATCTAAATCCACATACACCTCAAGAGATGTGGTGTTCCATGAAAACACTTTTCCTTTTCGTGATACTAATCATATTGAGCATGCATCAGTCCATATGCCAATATCTCAATCTGATTATATGTACTTCGACTCAATCTTAAGTACACCTACATCTTCATCTATGAGTGACACTCCCGCTCAATCCTCTATTTCTCCTTCACATACACAATGTGAATCACTTCATCTTGATTCTATTTCAGCATCACAAACTCCGCCTGCTTCTCCAAACAGGAACACAGATCAGGAATCCCCAGCTACACCAGTTGACATCACTGTTTCAACTGACAATTCTCCTACACAGCAGTCAACTACATCGAGTAAATGTACGACATCAACTAGTAGTACTAACTCTCATTTGGATTTGCACCAATCTGTCTCTCGTCCATCTCGTATTAAGAATCCACCTAAATACTTAGAGGATTATCAATGCTCTACTACTGGTAATAAGCAATCTGCCAAGTATCCAATGGCTAATTATCTATCTTTTGATAAGTTCTCACCATCGCATAAAGCTTTCCTTGCTGAAGTTATTCTCGCTGAGGAACCTAAAACATTTTCACAAGCTGCCAAATGTCCAAAATGGCGTGCAGCCATGGCTAAGGAAATCATTGCCTTGGAAGCCAATAACACTTGGATAGCAGTTGATCTGCACCTGGTAAAATTGCAATTGGCTGCAAATGGGTGTTTAAAATCAAATTCAATGCTGATGGGACTGTGGAACGTTACAAAGCACGTCTCGTGGCTAAGGGCTATACCCAACAAGAGGGTGTTGATTTCTATGATACTTTTGCACCAGTGGCTAAGCTAGTCACTGTGCGACTTTTGTTAGCTATTGCAGCCATAAAAGGCTGGTCATTGCATCAGTTAGATGTCAACAACGCTTTCCTCCAGGGAGATCTTGATGAGGAAATCTATATGAAAATTCCACCTGGTCTAGCTAGCAAAGGAGAGACTAAGGTGTTTAAACTTCAAAAATCATTATACGGGCTCAAACAAGCATCCCGTCAATGGTTTGCGAAATTCTCTTCTGTTTTAATAGCAGAAGGCTTTCAAAAATCTCTATGTGATAATTCCCTATTCACATATCATAATGGAAAAACATCAATATTTGTTCTTATATATGTTGATGATATTATCATCACAGGCACTGATGATACTTTCATCAGTTCTCTCAAATCACGCCTTGCTTCTTATTTCTCAATTAAGGATCTTGGCCGCTTGCAATACTTTCTAGGCATTGAAGTCTCAAGGTCTAACAAAGGTATCTTTCTATGTCAAAGAAAATACATTCTTGACATTCTAAAAGATTCTGGTCTCACAGGGGCACGTACTTCATCCTTTCCAATGGACTCAAAACTCAAGTTACTTCCCACTGATGGTGAGGAGCTAACTGATCCGAGTTCTTTCCGTCGTTTAATTGGGCGCCTGTTATATCTTACTGTTACTCGACCAGATATAACATTTGTCGTCAATTATTTAAGTCAGTTCATGCAACATCCCCGCACTGCTCACATGGATGCTGCTCATCGTGTCTTGCGCTATCTCAAAGGAACTATTGGCCATGGAATATTCTTATCGGCATCCAGTTCTCTATCTCTGCAAGGCTACACGGATTCTGATTGGGCAGGATGCCCTCTTACCAGACGATCAACTACTGGTTATTTCGTCTCAATAGGTGATAGTCCTATTTCTTGGAAATCTAAGAAACAACCAACAGTTGCTCGTTCATCAGCTGAAGCAGAATATCGTGCTTTAGCTAATCTCACAGCTGAACTTTAGTGGTTAAGCTATCTTTTGAAGGAAATGCATATTACATGCACTCTTCCTATCAATGTGTATTGTGATAATCAGGCAGCCATTCACATAGCTCAAAATCCTGTCTTCCATGAACGTACTAAGCACATCGAAATTGATTGTTACTTTGTACGTGAGAAATTACTAAGTGGTCTAATCAAACCACAACATCTTCAGTCTTCTTTTCAACCTGCAGATATCTTCACCAAGCCATTAGGAGCTCCACAGTTTGGCTATTTGGTTAGCAAGTTGGGCGTTCGTTCTGGCACTACCGCTCCATCTTGAGGGGGCGTAATAAACTGTGGCACTATACCGTCTATACGTACAATAACATTGTGGTGCCACATTGTACAGCTCGAGTCATTAGTTGTTAAGTTGTTAAGTTGTTAGGTTGTTGTAATCAGTCATAGTCAAGTCTTCCTACCTTATTGCTAGCTCGAGTCTGTTAGGTAAGCTTAGTCTTCCTTGTATTACGTTTCTATTCTTTATCCTTGTACTCAACCCTAACTTGTAATCATATAAATACATATCAATGAAATCAGTCTCATTACAGTCGTGAGAGAAGCAACTCAAGTGCCATATTTCCACAGTGACCAGAAATATCGGGTGTTGGCAATATCTTATTATCTTGGGCCTCTCCATTAAGGCACAACACTAAACTCTAGGAATGGTAGTTGGTGATGTTATTAGTTTAGTGGTTGTTTACTCTTTCAACTAATCTTTTGATCGTGAGTTCGAATATCCTTAGCTCCTTATTTTTGTAACTAAAACCATCAATGGGAAAGGCATGGGTAAGAAGGCCTTGCAACAATTAGAAAGAAAGCTTATTGGGCTTGGATACTTGGAAGAAAGGCCCTACATAAGGGAAAAAAAGGCGTAGAGAAAATGGCACACATTCTAGGAGAAAGAGGTCATAGGGAGTCGTTGGCTCTGGGAGAGGTTTTTTTTTCCCTGAATTGTGCAAGGAATGGATGGATACAAAGACGAGGTTTTCATTTGACATCTAGAACTTCGAAATCCGAACATAGAGGTATTTCCATTATATTCATCTTGCCGGGCCGGCCATTGCAATTTAGTGTGGCTAGAAAATGATGATTTTTCACTAGCACTCAACAGCAGAGATAGAGAGTTAAATTTGACTACGGAAAAGATATTCAAAAATGATAAACTGACCGCGGGCCATTAGCCCGTGGTCAGTCTATCATTTCTGAAAGATATTTTGGTTCTGAGTAGTTTTGTGGACCCACCCGTTTAAGGAATCTCGGTTTTGTTGCGTTTTTTTCCCCTTTTTCTCCGGTTTGCTTCGCTTACTCACAAGACAAAGTACACCATATGTGATTTTTCCGAATTGAGCAAGCCTAAAAATGCATCATTGTAATGGGGGTTGCCTGGGGATACCAATGCAATGCTCAGGGCTAAAATGTCTACCAATCTTGTGAAAATGCATCATGCTCCACAATATTTACGAGGGCCACTAAAGGGTCCAAAGCCAAGACGCCCTCATATACATGTCTAACAAGTGGCTCCCTGGACCTATTCTTGGAGCAAACATAATCCAAGATAGGGCGCCATCTATAGCCTGCAATAAACACATCGATACAGTTAATGCCGTAATATATTTTCACATTCTTTTTGATGTCTCGAAGGCATGTTATGCTTGAACATTAGGCAGTTGAGAATCTATTAAAACACACCGGGTATGAGGAAACCAACAAAGAGAATATGATGAGAAGTTTGATTTGTGTACCTCTTCTTCCACTCCTGAAACGCATAGCAGTATAGAGAGCACTTGATAAGGCAACTGATTCTCCAACAACTGAAGGTCTTGTTTCACGGAGTTATAGATCAAAGCATATCCAGGCTCTCCAAATATGGGGTCAATATTAGCGTAATCATGGCTGCGCTGAGTACCTCTCATGACAGATAAGAACTCCAAAAGGAAAACTCCATCCACCAGCATGAGCTGAACAAAGCTGTCGTCGTCCTGCCATGTCTCCATCAACTCAAGTTGCTCGTAACTTTCCCTCAACTCCTTCACACTTTCCTTCAATTTATTTGTATAATATTCAGCAGGTACGTTCGGCTGTCTCCTAAGAAAATGAATCAAGGCTCTTCTCTTGTGAACTTGCATTGGAATTAAATGTTCTTTTTTTTTTCCTCGGCAAAAGTAAGAATTATATTGAAAAGAAGCTCACAGGACGTAAGCAGGTATTACAACATCCATAAGAAGAGAGGGAACAGACTACAACAAAGCTTAACCATCTCTAACCCTTAAATCCAAAATAAATGTTCTTTTCCATAATAATATGGACCGATGGACACCATTTGTGGCTCGTATATATGCTTTTTTATTTCTCTCTTTGATACAGTTTGGTACTTTGAATATTGGTTGGATCCGTTGTTGAAGCACTAATTCCATGTAAGGATCCCCATGCATGAACCAGGTCAAGCTTACTGATCATTTCGCCTAATTCTCCCATTTTTGGTTTATCTGATTTTGTAGTATGTTTTGTCTTTGCTTTGGTTTGATGGAGAGATGGCAGGAAAAAGAAAAGAAGAAAAGGATGCAAGTGCAATACCAAAAAACTCAGACTTGAGATGGGAATTAACTTAGTTTGTCAACCCGACATCATAATTAGAACAGGTAGACAGAAACTTGGTGATTAAATGTTGTGACAAGGTAATGTTAGTTCATGGCAATTTCATATATACATTTCTTGGAAATAGACAGCTTGGAAATGATTTTTTCATGTGGGCTTTCAGGAATACCCATTGGGGGTGTGAGGTAGAATGAACGCAAAAATCCCAAGAGCAAGGCACTATAGTCAATACTTGAAAGACAGTTTGGGAATTTGCCTTGTTGTTTGACACCTTCTAGCAGCTTCGTCTACTTCATTCAACTGTTGCAAAACTCAGAGACGTTTCTTGTTCATTTCCATATCGATTTCTGCTTTCTCTTCAGATGAAGGAAGCTGAATATCGTATTCAACCTCCATATGTATAAAGAAGAAGAGAAATGGGTGTGGATTATGTGTTTTTGTGATTTGAGTGGTGAAATTGAAATGGTTGAGAATTTATATAGTGGAAGTAAACTATTGTGGAGACACAATTTATGCAGGGCGACACAACTTGTGCCTCCAGCGGTGCTGCTTATGCCACTCGGCATATCTTATGCCGTGTGGCTCCAACTATGCCGCTATATTGTTTTATCATAGTGAAAAATCCACTTATTTCATCCACCTGGACCGGTAAACTTGTTTTGAATCCCTTTCCATAGGAATTGCCCTAAGCAAAATAGTTAAAAATTGGACAAGCCCAATACAATGTTACCAGGCCCACAATAGAAAAGCCTGGTTGATTACAAGAGCTTGCAACATCGGCTAGATTTATGATCCTTCACCTGATCGGCATATCTTTTTATCTTAGACTTTTCTCCAAGAGCTTTCAGTGAAACAGAGCTATTAACGTGTGGAATTCCTTGAAGATATTTCACTCCATAATCCCCAACCAGAATTTCACCAAACGTGTCGGTTTTCAGGTCGTAACAACAGAGAGTCTTGTCATTGAACCACAACAGAACTTCATTCTTCGTTGTGAGGGCAAACGGCATAAGGGAATCAAACTGAGTGACTAGGTACGGAAATGGTACACTGAACTCCAAACTCCAACTCCAAGATTCATACCCCTTTCTGCCGGCCACGGTAGGATTATCCGACTGCTTGATTCTGAAAGACCATATGTCCACACCCTCCTTCCACTTATGATGAACAAAACACAACTTCCCTGCCAACTCCGCGAGTCGATAATTAGTGTACTTGGCGTGTACGAAACATGGTGGTGCCGTCGGTAGTAATCGGAATTCTTCATCTGCCAGATCAAAAGCAACAATTTTCTTGTCCATCAAGTCAAGCCAATAAATGGATCCATTCACAAAGGTACCATTGTAAGCCAGCGAATAGTTGATGTCTTCATGAGTTCTCCACCCACAGCTGTCACCACCTCCCAGGGTATATATCTGGACATGCCCTGGACTACGGGGCGAGCCGTAACCTAGCCGGTTGGGGTAGTGAATTCTGATAACTTTGTAGTTGTCTGCTGAGCAATTGTACCCGAATCCGCTTACTATGATGCCTTTCTTGCTGTTTATTCTCGGAAGGTTAACGTATTCACCAGAGAATGGATTGCAGATGTGGACAGGATCTACTACACGATGATGGGGTACTAAGAAGCAAACCAAACCATTGCAAGAACCAACCATGATATCTATGTCTTCTGGCTTATTAATGCCTGGATGCTTGATTTTCTCTATGGTTTTGTACGTAAAATTCTCGTGATCGGTAATCTTAATAATCTCATCATAATATCCATAGTGAAGTTGCACGTTTCTTTCCCTAGCTGACGCAACACACAAAAGGATACCAACTTCTAGCCTTTTATGATAGAGGAGAGTGTTCCAAGTTTTTGAAACAAGTTTGCAGTTTAAGACGGAGTCACGAGGAATGTGCGAAAGAATTTTTGATAATATATCTTCATGAAGACCTTCCATTATAACAAAAATAATGCAAGAAAAAAGTAAGAAACTCTGTAATCAAACGCTAGTTGGTGATGGTGAACCTTGGGTTATGGACAGCAAAAAATAGACAGATTGTGACTGATTACCACACAATTATAAATACTAGAAAGAAAGAAAGAGTAATCCCAACAGGTTTAGGAAATTAAAAGAAAGACGGATCCCAATTCCCAAATGGGATAGAAAATTGAAGCTTGTTTAAGATTCGGATTAGTCATGAAAAAAATAGAATTCCTTGGCATTTGAGGTTAACAAGAATTATACTGTACTATTGAGGGAAAGTAAGGTGGGCTAATAAACAGCGGCCCAGCAACTTTCCATACTTCATCTGAAAAGAGTTGCAGAATCTTATAGTGTTTCTGCAAAAGAAAAAGTGCTTCAGTTTTAATACAAGCATAAGGGACAATAAGTGTTTTCCATAGGTAAACTTTCCTTCCTAGAGAATGACACGTGATATTACAGTGTTCTAATAGGTATAAAAGCAGCAACAGAATTTTCGTTCTCAGCTACATCAGATCCTGCGGTGGACAAACTTCCTACAATGTGAGTCTTCTCGACAGCTAACATTCCATGCTCATTGCTCACCTTCAAACCTACATTATTGTAACAGTCAAATAATTATCCAAATTTTTGATACATTTTTAAACCTAGTCATATTTACAACATTGAAACAGAACATTAACATTCACATTCATTTGAAGTCTGAAACTGGTAGACTGGGAAAGGTCCTAAAAATGTCTATAGAGTTAGCTTGTGAACTTACAGTTCATAAGCATACCAGGTATGCATGTTCAGTGTTTGTAGATTTGCTATAATCATTTTAGCCCTGGGGAGCAGTGGTTTGACCTAGATGACTAAAGTATATTGCTACTTGCTTCTCGGTTCAGTCTAGATATGTTAGATTACATATTCTATTACCATAAGCACACAACTAAGCAATTACAAGACTATGTATGTAGTCACAAACATATAAAAACCAAAAATAAAAATAGAAAATAACGAGGGGGGTGTTCTTAGGTCTTACCACCACTTGCAAAAATCCCCATTATAAGCTAAAGATTCCTGGAACTTACCTGCAAAGAACAGCTACATCAGAACCCAGCAGAAATGACTTAAAAAAGAGTTGAGAGTAGGACTATTTATCTATGAAAATGAGATGATCTATCCTGATTTATGTTTTTTCAATTTATCAAAGTGACTATCAATAGTTAAACGATAAGTTTTGAACATTAAGAAACAAAGCAAGAGAGCTGAAATCACCATTATCAACATCATTAAATAGTGACTTTGGAGCAACCGAGGGAGAGCATTATCTTGTTCCCCTGGTAGGCTATAAATTTAATAATACGAACTTATCACATAGACCAACTTATTCTTTCTTCATTTTCCATTTCCTTTCATTTGATTATGAAGGGGGGTTTGGTTAAATTCTTAAACAACCTAAGTAAATCTCTATCGGAAACATCATTCATGGCATAACATAAGAATGGTGACACTGCAGCAATGACAAGATAAAATACGATAGAATCACACATATATTAGTAAACTAAGTAATTCCTAAGCAAAATATATAACAACAAGGAACCAAAAAATAAAGAACAGTAGTACTGGGCAAAAGTAAAGAAGCTTACAGAAGATACGCCCTCAGTAGATGAAGGCAAGAAATGATGATAGAGCCTTCCTGAATGATTTCTCCCTGTTCATGCGCTTGATAATAATTCCTCTTAGCTAAAGAAATTTGACCCTCTAAAGCACTAATTTCAGCCTTCAAATCATCACCAG
>JAJJMA010168088.1:0-11724 GCA_023529015.1 Papaver nudicaule | reverse complement strand
ATTAACTGCCGTATTTTATTATCTGCCAAGAAACGAGCACTGTGGAAACAAAGTGGTTTTCTTCATGTTCAAAAGCCAAGAAGCGAAAACGATATCAATCACGATGATTAAATTATTGCCAGAACCTCTCCCCAGACTCACAAATAGTCATCCATTCTTACTTGATTTCAAACTTAGCTGTCCCAATATTTTAGTCGAACAGACAAAAACAAGTACTAGAAAAATATAAGAATTGAAAGTTTGAATTACTGTGGAACAAAACATTTTTCAAGAATCATGTCATCCGTTGTGAAGTCAGCCGCTTTTCTGAAAGTTCCCCTACCGAAATCAAGATTGTACGAGTCTGTTAGACCTTCCACCAAATCAAATTCTGGTTTCCATCCCAATTCACTCTTGGCTTTCTCGATTGAGGCAAAGAAATGCTACATTTACCAAATCATCAAATAGAAAAATGTCATTTCACCACCAAAAGAGGAAATCGACCAAAATGGGTTGCACACTTCACCCAGAAATGAAAGCTGAAACATTGGGTGGAAATAACCGATCATACCTGGTCTCTAAAGGGGAATGCCTTCTTTTTACCAAAATCGAAGTCTTTAGGATTGTAGTGAACTAGTTCTGGCTCAGGAAATCCACCAGCCTGATAATGTACAGTTCACAGCAAAAATAAAATTTAAGCCCTTGCTTGAATATTTAACGAGCATTACAATACATTTTTCATAATTCTGAGACTTGATATTACCTTAGCGCAAGCCCTTGCCAATCCATCGAATGTTACATATTTATCTCCAGATATGTTAAACACTTGCTGGCTCGCTTTATCGTTACCAAGAACTTTAATAAATGCGGTTGCTAAATCCTGTAATTTGTTCAGCATAGTTGAATACCATTAGTAAACAATAGAAATGGAATAGCATCATACCATGGTAATTCATAGCTGGGATTGACAGTATGACAGCAAGTATTTGAGCCTACCTTAACATGTCCCAATTGTGTTATCTGGTTGCCAGAATTAGGTATGGGGATTGGTCGACCGGCCTTCAATCTGTGGAAAAACCATTCCTCAACAGGGTTGTAATTCAAAGGACCGTAGATATAAACTGGTCTCAAAGAAGTCCAGTTTACACCCTTTGATACAAGTAAACTCTCTGTTTCAAGTTTTCCCTTGTGCCTGCTCTTAGGATCCACTGCATCAACCTATCAGCAACCATATGTAAGAAACAGAAAGAAATAGTCACCGTGAGAAGCCCTTTAGAGTTCAATAGTTCATAAATTCTCACCTCAAAATGTGGCAGTAAATCAGACTTGAGATATACACCAGCTGATGAACAGTATATGTACCTAAAAATGAGATTAGCAGTAGGTTATATACTTAACCCAAAAATAAAACAGCTAAGAAAATGTGAATAAGGTGCCAAATATGCATATCAAACATACTGCTCAAGCTTTGGAAGCGCATCCAATATGGGTTCTACTTCTTCTGCCTCTCGTCCTGTATAACGCAACCAAGAATATTTTAGTTAAGTTCAGGAAAATGATATACTGATTAAGATAATTAGAGGTAGCCTTGAAATACCATTGATATCATAGACAACATCAAAGCCTTCAGCTGCTAGGCTGGTCTTAACGAAATCATAGTCCTTTCTGTCTCCTTTCAAGTGCTTGATCTAAATTTTTGCCATGACAAAGTCAGAGTTCATATTGGGCCTGGGCTTGACAGGTAATTTGCTGGCTGAAAATCTGAGTGACATTTACCTTTGAAGAGTAATCTAGGTAATCTTGTTCCGACTCCCCTGGTAATTGTTGGCTGATTGGTGCTTTTCCTCTTGTGAACAAAGTTACCTGACATACAATATCACTCATGTTTGCTTACAACTCATAAAACATTCAAAACATAATCGAACACTTCACATTTCAAACAATAAGTCATAATGTAGTCAAACTAAAGGACATGACTTACTTGATGGCCTTCCTTTACAAGCTGCCTACACAAAAAGATACCAATAAATCTGGTTCCACCCATTATCAAGATTTTCTTTGCAGCTGATGCTTTCACCTGCAATGCTGCTCTTGTCTGCCATTCCTTCCTTTTGTACTGCACCACAAGATCAATTTTTCTTTCAATATAGTGAAAAAACAATTAAATTGGTGCTACTGAAGTTGAAGTTAAGGGGGCCAATTATGATGTGTAATGTATCAGTGTGACTGCATGACACCTTGAAAATTCAGTTTCTCGAAATGACAAAAGAGCAGAAGCAAATACAGAAATTTTAAAGTTGACAGAGCATCAAATTTGAGATATTTATGGAAAGTGTAGTTACCTGAATTTGGTGTTTCAATCTAATACCATTGAAGTCAGAAAGAGATGATGGTGGTAACAGACATGAGGATGGTTGTTTTTGTTGCGCCACCACCAACCTACTTGTTGCCATTGCCATTATCTCTCTCTGTATGTCTCTCAACTTCTTAGTACAAAATTGGTTTCTGTTTTTAAATTATGAGTACTGTTATTTGATGATCAAATTCATCTCCATCTCTCTCTCACTAGTTGAGGATAAGACAAACCCAACCATCATCACCTTGGTTCTATCCACAGCCTCTCATTAAAATTCATGGATAAAAAATAAATAAATTTCTTTTGAAGCTACTTTGAAAATTCAATAACGAAGTGAGTTAGAAATCCTGACCATTAAAAATTGACATTGGATGCCCGCGAAATGCTCGATGATCTAGACTTTGACACCTTAACAGCCGTTGGATCGTGAAAAGCACCAACAAGGTGTCATCTCAAGGAATTATGTTTTTTTTTTTCTTTTGGAAACGGAGTGCGACTACTTACACTACTGCTTCCAAATACTGTATCAAAGTTTGTACACCGGCCAACGTAGAAAGAATTTTATTGTTCGCAATTTTACCGATAAATCAAAATTCTAGTCGAAAACGAGAGGATGTATGAAATTAAAATGATTGTTGCAAATGATTCGAGCAACTGTTAGATAGTTGAGAATAATATTTTTTTTTCCATAAAAAAAGGATATATTAAAAAAAAACGAAAAATATGTACAGAGTGGTCGCAAGACCCCCAAAACATAGCAAAAAAATAAAATAATTACAGATTTATTATAGTTTCTCATGGAAACAAGACTTGATTGACCGTGTAAAGTCTAATCCAACTGCAAGCACCATAAACACACATCGCTTCACTGCAATTATCATATTATCTATAGATTTCGCCTTCACTCAGTAGGTTCTGGTGTTCCTCTTATTCGACACATGCCTTACAATGACATAATTAAGGGATCATCGACCAAATAGTAAACCTCCTCGAGTTAAACTTCGCCATTCTCCGACTTCTTAAGTGTTTATCTGCCAAGCTTTGAAGAAGTAATTACATAAGCTTCTCATCATATCACAGTGAATAAACAGGTGCTCTAATGTCTGAAACTCGTTGTTACACAAATGGCACAAATTTGACACCAGAACCATGCCTCTATGCTAGAACAAGCTTTCAGTAGGAAGCGATTGGTGCATGATAACCTAAATGATAGCCTATGTGGAGGGTAAAACACCCTCGGGACACGTGTCAAGATCAGAAGGACTAGGCCAAGCCCAAATATATCGCAGTCATACTTCGGATTAATCTGCAAAGTGACCTCGAGGAAGAACTCGGCGAAAGAAGACTCGCACAGACGATCAAAGGATAAGAACGTGAAGCCATCTTCGGAGGACTCACCGAAGGAACCGCCTTACTCGACAAGCTCTGACACCTCCACGATTAAGTGGTTTGTCTTATTAGCTGTAAACCACTTCAGACTCGGCTTATATAAGGCGAGCTCGAGAACCATTGTAAGGGTTGGATTTTTGGTATAACCTAAGTCGTGAGAGTGAGATTAGGTTAGTTTCTCCTCAAACTTCTAAGGATCATATCCATGTATTAGTTATCATGAAATTCAATTGGTAGTTGTGTTCTTATTTTACATATACTCTTATATAGATTACCTTCGGTATTGTTCTTATTTTCCTCGTACTCATATGAACGAATACTATGAATACGACTATAGCATGATTATAGATCTGATGGCTGTCGGGTATGGAGTGCTTATGCAGATTTCATACTCACACAGTTTGGCGCTAGAATCAGGGACTGATTAAAACAACTTAGGGTTTGCCTGTGATTTATGATTTTCAAATTTTTCGATTTTTTTTTCTAGGGTTTTCAAACTCTTCATTAAAATCGTATTTTCATCACATTTTTATCATTTTCTGAGCTCCACCACCTTGGGTGTCTAAAGATCTCAAAAAGCTTTAGTACGTTCAAGGGTTTTGAGCAAATAATCAGCATGATAAGATCAATGTTTCTTCAAGGAATCCAAGCCTTGAAACATATAGATCTGATCAAAAATGTAACAAAATCTTTCCAAAGAATCACGGCAAAATCCCAAGGAAAGAGTAGCTTTCACCATTGGATAAGCCATTTCAATTTCCAAGAAACACCCATAAAATATGGTATATCCATGATGTTGAGAAAAGCAAATCTAGGGACCTTTTAGGGTTTTCACATCTAGTCCATATTTGGAAACAAGCCTCGCGGTATTCATAACTCAGGGTCCAGATTAGGAAAAGCAGACCAGCCTGCCAGAATCTCTTCATTTGGAAGGAAGATTTGGATAAGCCAAAAAACAGTTAGGGTCGGTCAGAACCAAGCATGATTGATCCTGAAATTTCGCACGGCAGAATATGTTACACATACTAGAGCGCATGTCAGACTTAGTACACTGCACCAGCCGCCTTGGACCTCACGGGTTTTCTGTTTTCTACAGATCACTGTCAACGTGACTTCGAAATCTGATCAAATACCGAAGCAAAGAGTCGGATCTTCGAGGCATGGCACGGGATCCTCGAGGCACAACACCAGATTTTCTACGAGCAAAGGACTATCGCCAGAAGTAGCTGCAAGCACAGTCCAGCACAGATAGCGTGTAAACGATGAAGAAGTGCAAATAGAAGATCTGGGGCCAGATGGAGAAGGATTCCCAGTGGGTGATGAACCACCTCAACAGCAAATTCAAGAGGAAGATGGAGAGAACAACGATGACAACGGCGAAGATGGCATCCCGAATGAAGTAGTACTAGCATATCACCCCACCGAAGAAGACACCACGAGGGCTGCACAATTCCAAAAGTTGATTCAAAAGAACAAGAAAATAAGGAAGATAAAAAAGCAATTAGCAGAGGCAACTAAGAAAGCTGCGGAGAAATCGGTATCGAATTACAAAGGGAGCAGTGAGGGACACTCTCGCCCACAAACTATATCACGATCAAGGGGGCCCTCGGTATCAAGAAGTAACACCAAATTCAAGGGAAACGACCCCAAGAACCCTGATATAGTGATCTCGAGCAGAAAAACCGAGCCCAGTATACGTCCAAAAGTAAACACCATACATTTGATATACGAAAATGAGCAGGCAAGGAAGAACGCCGAGACGCAAGCTCTACAACAAGTCATGATGGAGCAAATTAAAATGTTTCGAGCAGAACTCTTCGATAATAAGATGCAATCGACTGACAAGATGAAACTCACTCAAGCAATTAATGACGTCAATCGTTCGCCACTAAGCCCTGAGCTCCTCGCCAAGGCCATCCCGGTAAAGTGCACCATGCCAATCTTTGCATCAATCTCTACACATCAAAATGTACCTACTAGTATCCTGGCTTGGGCCGATAGAGACGAAGTGCTTTGCAAGTATTTTCCTTCCAGATTGAAATGGGAAGCGTTGGCTTGGTATGACAACTTAACAGCCAGTTCGATCTCGTCTTTCGAAGAGCTATCCAAAGTATTCATACTTCATTTCTTGTACAACAACTCATCAAAGCCAGGAGTAGAGAAATTGTTCAGCATTAGAGTAAGACTTGAAGAATCCATTAAAAGCTTGACAGACAGGTGGACTGCTCAGTGCGTAGAAGTAGGAAATGGAGCCTCAAAAAAAGACAAGGTGAGAGCATATCTAAATGCACTCGACAAGAACCATCCATTGTATGACAGACTCTTCTCCATGAATGTAGAGACGCTACAAGACCTCCGGAAGTATCAAAAGGAGAGAATCACACTGGACGAAATCAGGGAGCAAGCTACTCAAGGGAGAGAAGCTGTATCAAAACAGGTGCACTCCATAAACAACCTATCACTTGAAGAGCGAGATCACGCCATGAACCACCAAGCAGGGGACTTTTCAAAACGAGAAAGGCAGAACGATGCAGGGAGATATGGAAGCGAGGGCAAATTCGGTGATGGGAGGTATCACGACAATAGAAAATACAACGACAGTAGAGAAAATAGCTCTCGGGGAGAATTCGAAAATGGTGGTACTCAAAGAGGACACGAGGGAGGCAGAAAGTTCGGCATGCCAAGATCAGGGTTCCCTGCATTCTAAGACAGAAAGTTGTCGAAGTTGTGTGTAACCATCGAGGACGCTCTCCGAAGTATCGAGCAATCCGAATTAGCAAGCGAGATGAGATACCCGAGGAGCAGAGGAAACCAACCAAATCACACTCGAAACTCCAGAGATTATTGTCAATTCCATCAATTCTATGGGCACACAACAGAGGATTGCGTCGCGGCACAAGATCAAATTCACTTTTTCATTTCAAAGGGAAAATTCAAGCACTTCCTTGAACTACCAAAGCCACCTCCAAACCCGCCACAACCGAAGGAGGAGAAACATCACGAAGCATACGTCATAACTATTGACCGAAGCATCCCAAGATTCAACGACTGCAACTCCATAGTTCATGCAGATATCTGTGGGCGAAATTTCAAAGGTATTCCTACTGATAGAATTCACAAAAGAGACTTTGAAGGAAAGGAAATATTAAGTGTAGCAATGAGAGGGCAACTGGAAGAGTGGCAGAGGCGCCTAGTTTTCTCTTCGGCAGCAGATATCCCCAATGAAAGAAGATTGCACAATGATCCCTTAGTTATCACGCTTCATGTCGAAAAGACGGCGATACCTAGAATACTCGTGGACCCAGGGAGTTCCGTGGACATACTCTTTGGGATAGCATACGACAAGATGTTTGGAAAGGAAAGAACCTTGGTGCCCTCCTCGTACAATGTCTACGGCTTCAATGGAAAGCCCTTGATGCCCAGGGGAGAGTTGTCATTACTAATTCATGTTGGAAAACTGGAACAACCCACATCATTTTGTGTAGTTGACATAGACTCGCCTTACAACGCAATTGTGGGAAGACCTTGGCTTCACAGCATCCTAGGAGTGCCCTCTACTCTGCACATAAGAATATGATTCCCAACGCCACTTGGAATCGCAGAAATCCTACGTGATCCCGCCGAAGCTCGTCTATGCAACGAAATCGATGTCCAGGCGAGAGAGCACCCGAGGCAGGACCCCTCAAACCAAGCCAAGCACCCAAGGATAGCAGAATCCTACATAAGGGAGTTCATAGCTGAAGTAGAGGCTGGAATGGCTGACACTACCATGGGAAGCCCCACAGTCTGCAAGCAAGGCACTCGAACTATCAGCAAGGGAAAGGGTCATTGCACCAAAAACAGAGAACAATTCCTCGTGGCAAGCAATAAGGCACCAATGTCAAGCAAGTCTGCTAGCAAGACATGCTCGAGCGGCATCGGAAAAGATACTCTGGAGGAGCAATTTTGGTTCGGGCCATACGTAATCGAAAAGGCGCTTGGGAACGACACCTACAGCCTAGTCAATCTCGAAGGACATAAGCTAAGCACCCCAGTTGAGGGGAAGCATCTGAAACACCTTGATTAGAGCCTTACATGTAAGCAACGCATAAGAAATGTCAGTTTTAGAATGAAAAAATAAAAGAAGCAGCTTGGCCTGTTGTTAAGAAAATATATACTGTACTCTTCGAGGCACTATACCTCGATTCAAACTCTAGATCCTACTCGGCTAGGCAAAAGTCCTACTCGAATAGGCAAACCTCCAAAGGCTCTCAAGCCATATAAAGCAAACAGGCCATGATGCCATATCTCCCCTAGTGCCTCGACGCAATGAAATTAAAAGGCCTTAACGCCAAGGCCCAGACGCCAAAAACATAAAAAAACCTCGAATAGCAGGCACATAGCTGATGATCATATAAGTCGTAAGGGCCCTACGAGCTATATGACACAGTCCTCTACCCACAAAACACCCCGTTAGCGGTGGGTACTTTGCATCTAGGCTACATAAGCTAATGAAGCATTTGGACCCACCACCACACGACCATGAGGACCTCTCTTTCTGAGGCATCGAGGGGACGCTAAATGGGATTAACATCTACCTATAAAGGTGGATGGAACCCCGAGGTAACTGATTCGCTCGTATTCATGGGAATAACAGGCGAGTCATGCAGCCGAGGGACCTCCTCTAAAAATCAAAACATAGCCTCGAGGAGGGGCTGACGAGATGCAGATGGGTCGAATTCTAGGCCGCGATAGGAGAATAGTACCATGTCTAAGCTCTAGCCTTGACCGGCACTCCCCATTGAGATACTTTATTATCGAAGCACAGACATAGCAGCTACCCACCATCAGTCCACTGCTTTAATAAGGATAAATGGATTATCAGAACACCACCATGTTCTCTTGGAGAATACCTAGTATCCTCGATAACCACCCAGTATTATGAGGCAACACGGGTACCTATGACCTCGATAGCCTTGTGTTGCTTTAAAACAGGCAAGTAGCTAAAAGCCTTTGGGAAGGGTGATCCGTAAGCCCCCACTAGCTTGGTTTACTATTAATTGTACCCGAATATAAAATTCCAGCACAAACACAATATATATAATTGTTGATGCAGAGCGCAGAAACTGTAAATCTTGATCTCCGGTTGCAATCTTCAATCTTCACACGAACATGATTGAGATGGGGGGGTACCTGCAGAAAACCCTCCGATGCTAAAGTCAGTAGGTGTTTTGCACAGGTATATGTGTATGGGAAAAGTTGCGTACCTTTTGGTGATCCAGACCCCTCTATTTATATGGTTGGCTGTCAGGTCAAACCCTAAATTCGAGATTAGGATTACTTGTGATTACTTGGATTACAAGTCTTCCAGAACCTTCCAGAATCTTACCCTAAAAGGCAGCTTTCTTGACCTACAAGGGTTTCCAGAATGTTCCAGAGTAGTCCAAGGTGTACCCACGAACCCACTGGAACTGGGCCACGCTAATGGGCTGGAAGAGTGCCTGCAAACAGAGTAGGTAAAGACCAAAAAACACAAAATAGAAAAAAGGACGAATTGGGCCGGACGGGTTGGCCGCCCACCATGGCCACCCACCTTCGCCGCCCACCATGGCTGCCCACCTTGGCCGCCCACCGTGGCCAAAAACAACAAACTTGGCCGCCCACCGTGGCCGCCCACCATGGCCGCCCACTGATGCGTGTCGAAACCGCACAAATATACTTAAGCTCTAAACCTTCACAATATATGATAATATAATATAATGGTAAGAACAAGTTCGTCCACGAGGAGATAATGGTTTGTTATTGTAATAATTGAATCCTTAAGTAACCAAAAAGGGAGGGGGGGTTTGTTTGTTGTTTTGTAACTTAAAGCAAAATAAACTAAAGCAAATAAATGAAAGCAAAGAATAATATGAAATAAGAAATAATAATATGAAATCAGGAATAAAGAATATTGGTTAAGGTTTTCGTCTTCAATTGCTCAACATGCTTATGAAATAATATATGAAGTCTCTACTTATTCTATCATCATCAAAAGTCCTAGAATAATTCATCGCAAATATATTCCGCAATTTCCTTGAGTCATCATGCACCATAACGATGTATGCATGAATCCTACCTAGAGAATAACTCGACACCATGAGTAATCGAGTTCAACTCTCTACGAGCATTAAATTCCATGAAATAGACTAATCAATGCAATGAACCACCATGAATGGTTCATTCAACATAGGCAATATCCTACACATGATTCTCAAAGCTATCACCACCTCAAGAATCATGTTGTGCTACTTGTGAATAGGTAATCGACTATTTCGTATCTCATACCTAATTCTAGCAATGGTTATAGATACAATTTAACCCAATTGGCCACTTGAATCATAAGGCATCTAAACCTAGTGTAATACATCAATCATACACTCAATCATACGGTAAAATAGAGACGATAATGATAATAATAAGGTTTTACTTCATAATCAATCAAATAGCATGTCTTTTGCAATTTAGGACTACATCCTTAACCAATAAATAATAAATTAGCTACTCATAATGTGTTTGAAAGCTAAATAAAATAATATGAAAGTGAAAGAAATCATAAAAACCCTTTGTAGACAAGTTCCAATCTTTCCCCCAAAGCTCCACCTCGAAATCCGTGCCAAAAACCCTTGTTTTTGCTCCAAAACCTCTGCCTCGTAAACCGTGCACAGGAGAACTCAAAACTTGCCTCAAAGTATGCCTGATAACAAACTTCTGTGAGAACTCTCTTATTTATTCACATCAAAACCTAACCCTTTCCTAAACCAAAACACCAAATCCGAAACCCAATAGCAGACCCAACTTGCAGACCCAACAGAACTGCTGAGCCCATTAACTGACCAGCCCAACTCACCTCCACACGTGCCAAACACACCTCTGTCAAATGTGTGCGAGTCACACGCTTACCATCTTCTTCACTCCGTCGGAAACGCAAGTCCAACACTGCAAATCGAATCCAGACTCTGATGAACCCAGTTCATCACCAGGAGATCAATCAAACATACATTCAGAACAAATCACATAGAACCCATCTTCCAAAATCATCTCCTGAGCTCAACTACGCCTTCCATTCTTTTCAATTCTTCCCTCTGATCATCTCAACTCACATCCATTGTTACCCCTGCTGCTGCTAGAACTCGCCTGTACTGCATCCACAAACCAATCTGACCCTAGACTAATCCTCAGCAGCTAACATTCTTCCTCTGTACAACTCTGTGACTCCAATCGAGTCTCCAATTCATCTCTATGCCGTTTGTGGACTCACCGGATTACCACCAGTGCCTTGCCATCAATACCCATTCCTCCATATTCATCATATCCAGCAGAGAATCTTCATAGGTTCAATTCCCATCTTCTGCCAAAAACTAACACCACAATCTTCTTCCTCACTGCTCTGCTTATCAGGAACCACAAACCCCAAATCATCATCAACCTCCGCACATTCATCATCAATTCTTGCCATCCCTGCAAAGAACCTTTCTGAATCTTTCATCCAAACCCTTGCCACTCGTAGACCTTCATTCTCTCCTCTCTGCTCTGCTTCCCCTGCTGCTCTGCCTTTCCACTCTGGTTTAAAAACACACAGACCAGATCTGAAAAGAATAAGAAAATATGCGTCTTTATCTAAGGATAAGGGTTACCCCTTAGCAAAGTACCGAGGTTGGGAATAACCCGGTGCCTTGGGTGTGTGTGGTGCCTCTGACATCCAATGTAGCTGCCCTGAGTAAATTGCTTTGGGTGCTTCAGTAATTTTCCTTGGATGCCTTCAGTGAACTGTGGATGCCCCTTAGTGATGCTCTTCTCTTGTATCTGACCAACCTAGATTCGCCATCTTGTAAATAGTGTTGTTTCTGCTTCATTTTATTGAATATAGTTCCAAAATACTTGTAAAATAGAAAACGAAGAAAACAAACAATGTATGAGGCTCAGGTCGACTAAAGTGCATGATTAAGGTACTCTTGAATAGGTATTTTGCGCACCTATCA
>JAJJMA010168064.1:0-10339 GCA_023529015.1 Papaver nudicaule | reverse complement strand
TGCCCAAGAGGGTATACGTATGTATGTTAATGAACTAGAAGGTAGTTACTAGGGTTTTTGCTTTCTGTCTATGACTTCAACGAGTTAGCTCTTGTCTCGGCGTCTAACTTATTTTCTATTTTGTTTAGAGAAAAACAAGGAGCTTGAATCTCAACTGAAAGAGCGGTCTGCTGCTGTGAAAGAGCATGAAAGTTGTGTTCCTAGGATTGCACAACTAGAAGAACAAGTTAAACAACACCAATCAAGTGAGAATGAACTGTATGAACTAAAGTCAGAGCATCTCTTATGCACTGGCAGGATTACCAACTTGGAAAATGAAGTTAAGACTCTCCTGGAGTATAAAGGAAAATTTGAGGTGGAATCCTCCAAATCCGCTAAACTTCAACAAATGAATGATTTCAAGCAAACTGAGCTGAATCTTGCTAGAAGAACCGCACTGGAAAAGGAAGAACAACATGCTGTTATTATCAGCGCTACTGGATTCATCGCCATCCAAATGTTTTTGGCTAAATTTTGTCCTAAACACAAAATAAAGATTCTAAAGGCATATGCCCCTGACCGTCTTCCTCCTGGTATGGATGGTGCTCCTTCTGCCGCTGATGAAACTGTTCTAGTTAACAGCGGGTCAGAGTCAGAAGAAGAGGATGAAGATGACGAAGGTGAAAGAAATGAAGATGAAAATGAAGGAAGTGAGAAAGATGGAGATGAAGATGCCGGGGACACTGCCGCTGAAGATGATGGGCGTCCAAACCCTGATGGCGAAAATTTTCTTCATAATGCTGGTGAAGATGCTAATACCGCTGATGACCAAACTGACCCTGAGAATCAAAACCAAAGCGCCAACCAATCTGTCAAAGGGAAAAGCGTGATTACCGCTGAGGATGTAGAAGAAGAAGATGAAACTTTTGTTAAGGATCTGAACATGGCTGTTGACAATTCCTCGAAGCCTTCAGAACTGCATGTACTAAAAGATGGTTCATCTTCTAGCCATCAAGTGTAATCTGAGTAGCTATTTTATTTAGTTTTCCTTGCTTTAGTTTAACATGAGATATATTTATATCTCCCACTCTTTTGTTACGGAATTTTAATGTATGTTTTTCTATCTTTGCACTTTGCTATATATATATTTTTTGGTTGTTTCCGCCGGTATAATCGAATCCATTTTAGTTTCAATGATGAGCTGACAGCATTTTTTCTTAGCCACATCGCACCCTTTTTCGCTATACATTGTTACTTGTGCCCGTCGGCGATCTATTATAAGTGGTAGGTTTGCCAAGAGGGTGGTTAGTGCCTCCGGGAGTCTTATATTTTTCTGCCAGCACTTACAGATCAACAAGTAACGCGTCAGGAGTTATAGCACCAGTTAGCCAGATTTACTGTTATTCAAAGCTATGCATCAAAATCTAAAATGCTTCGTTATGTCCCGGCGTATAATTATCATGGCAATCTTGCCTCAGCATATGGCTATTGAGCCTTGTAAATTTTCTTGGCGATTTTGCCTCAGCATATGGCTATTGAGCCTTGTAAATTTTCTTGGCAATTTTGCCTCAGCGTATGGCTATAGAGCCTTGTAAATTTTCTTGGCAATTTTGCCTCAGTGTATTTGTCGCCGTATGCGAATAATTAAAATGACACAATAATTTGTTAACGGGGTTCAGCGCATAAAGCAAACCTACGCCCCCGGATCTTATTTGCTGCAATTACAAAAGCTAATAAGACTTCTTGGGTATTATGCCCGCCCAAGACTTCGGATTTTTACATGTAACCTTATGGATAGAATCTCTTAATAAACTTGGCATTCCATGGATGCTCAAGTTCTTTTTCATGCTCATCAACTAACACATAAGCTCCACTACCCGCTACACGCTTGATAACATAAGGGCCTTCCCAAGTAGGTTCGAGCTTCTTACATCCTTTCTTCTTCTGATACGGCGGTACCTCCCTTAATACAAGGTCACCAGGCTGATAGTCTCTTGGCACTACACGCTTATTATACTCCCTGGCTAGACGGCGATGGTAATTTTCCATATGAGTCAAAGCAATGAGCCGCTGTTCTTCCAAGTCGTCTAGCTTCGCCAAGATTAAGTCTGTATTGAGATTCTTCTCCCAAGCTTCATGTTTTGTCGTTGGCAACATAACTTCTGATGGAAGTACCGCTTCTGCACCAAATGTGAGTAAAAAAGGAGATGCTCCAGTTGCCTCTCGAATTGTAGTTCTGTAAGACCATAAGACATTATGAAGATGCTCACACCACGCCTTCTTGTGTCCCTCAACTCTCTTTTTTAACCCCATTCCTATTGTTTTATTTGTGGCCTCCGCCTGCCCGTTGCTTTGAGGATAGATAGGAGTGGATTTTCCCAGTTTAACGCCGTATGTCGCCAGCAGGTTTTCAATATTCTCGCCGACCAATTCCTTCCCATTGTCAGTGCAAATTTCCGCCGGAACACCAAAACGACAGAATATATTTTCCCATATGAATGTAAATACTTCTTTTCCTGTTCTTTGTCTAATTGCCTTAGCTTCACACCATTTAGTAAAGTAATCTGTTGCCACAATGATATATTTTCGCTGTCCCGATCCTGGTGTTAGCGGTCCAATGATGTCAATCCCCCACTTGGCAAAGGGCCAAGGGCTTAATACTGAATTTAGCGAGACTGCTGGTGCCTTTATTTTATTTGCATACAGCTGACAATTCCTACACCGCTTAGCATATTCAGCGGAATCACCGTTCATCCAAGGCCAGTAATAGCCTTGCATTTTCACTTTTAGAGCCAGCGCCCTCTGCCCGCTGTGATTTCCGCAATCTCCTTCATGAATTTCTTTCAACAGCTTCTTTCCTTCCTCCCTTGATACGCATCGTAACAACGGCCCAGCAAATGATCTTCTGTATAATACGCCCTCTCTCAACTCATAATTTCTTGACCTGCTTATGATCTTATGCGCTAGCAGCTTGTTTCCAGGAGTGGTGAGATGCTCCAAGTAATATCTGATAGGAGTTCTCCAGTCTGTTTCCGCTGATTCTTCAATGTCTACCGCCAGAACTTCCTGTTGCCTTCTTTCTTCTATTGACGACATCTTTAATCTTTCAATTGCTATTGCCGGTATTTCTGGATCCGCCATCATAGAGGAGATAAATGCCAGCGCATCAGCATGTCTGTTGTCATTTCTGCATATGTGTCTAAATTCGATGCCGGTAATCTTGTTAGCGTATTCTCTTGCCAATTGTAAGTACTGTTTTAGTGAGCTATCATGTGCTTCATATCTGCCTAGGATCTGTCGAATGACCAACTGGGAATCACTAGTTAAACGGATATTGCTGATGTCCATCTCGATTATGAGTCTCATAGCGTGTATTACCGCTTCGTATTCTGCTTCATTGTTTGTAGCTGGGAACTCTAATCTGAATGAGTGGACTATCCTTGAACCTTTTGGCGAGATAAAGACTATGCCAATTCCTTTGCCCTCTTTATTAGCTGAGCCATCAACGTATACTTCCCACTGATTTGGATCTCTTTTCAGCAAGTCAGGGACTCCTTCATCCGGATCTTCCTTCTCCATGAATGGGATGTCTTCAGTTTCTTCTTCTTCTTCTTCAATTGGAAAGTCTGCCAGAAAGTCTGCGATAACCTGTGACCTTTGAGCTGTCTTGATTTCATACTTTACGCCGTACTGATCTATCTGAGCATTCCACTTTGCAATACGCCCTGCTCTTTGAGAACTATGAAGAATGGTTTCAATGGGAGTTTTGGTGAGTACCGTTATGGGATGAGCATGAAAATATGGACGAAGTCTGCTAGTGGCGAAAACCAGAGCTAGTATTAATTGCTCTATCTTAGTATAATTTTTCTCAGCGGGTTGTAGAGTTCGACTAAATAGTAGATTGGTGTCTCTCCTCCTTTTGTCCGCACTAAAACTGCACTAACCGCTGATGATGTGGCCGCTAAGTAAACTCTCAATTCTTCTCCATGTTCCGGCGGCTGAATAGCTGGTAAGGTGGCTAAGTACTTCTTTATTCCCTGAAAGGCATCCTCATGATCATTTGTCCAATTGAACTTTTCTCCTTTCTTCAGCATTTGGAAAAATGACTTGCATTTATCAGAAAATCGAGATATAAATCTGTTAAGAGACGCCAATATGCCGTTTAAGCGCATAACATCTTTCAGGGTTACCGGCGAGGGCATTTCCAAAATAGCTTTGACTTTGGCTTGGTCTGCCTCTACTCCCTTTTTTGTGACAACATAACCCAAAAACTTTCCAGATGTGACGCCGAATACGCACTTTGCTGGGTTGATCTTCAACTTGGTTACTCTCATGTGATCAAAAATTTCCTTCAAATCTTGCACGTGATTCTTCTTTTTCTTGCTCTTGACTAACATATCATCAACGTATACCTCCATATTTTTACCTATCCATTTCTCAAACATATCCTGGGCCATCTTTTGATATGTAGCGCCAGCATTCTTGAGACCAAACGACATTCTTGTGTAGCAAAATAAACCTTTAGTAGAGAAGAAAGCTGTGTGCCGTTGATCCTCTTCTGCCAGTGGTATCTGATTATACCCAGAATAGTCGTCCATAAAAGATAGTAATTCATGCCCAGAAGTGTGCTTGGTAATGGAAAGTTATTCTTGGGACACGCCCTATTCAAGTCGCTGAAGTCAATGCAAATTCTTACCCCTTTATTCTTCTTAGGAACCACCACCATATTAGATATCCACTCCGGATATTGAACTGGCCTAATGATTCCTGATGCCCTCATCTTGTCAATTTCTGCTTCCACCGCCTCCTTGTACGCTGGTGCCAACTTCCTTGGACGCTGCTTTAATGGTCTGATTTTTGGATCTATATCCAACTTATGGCATGCAGTTTCTGGATCAATACCAGGCATCTCATTCATGCCCCAAGCAAAAACATCCACATATTCTTTTTAGTAAAGCTTCTAACTGCCGAGATTCTTCTTCATTCAATAAGGTACTAATTTTTACTATCTTAGGAGCATCTTCTTCACCTATGTTGATCCCCCTTGTAGGTTCTACCGCTGTGAAATGCAAATCTGGCTCACCCATAGGCGAAGGTTCCTTTAATTGCTATAAAGGTGCCGCTGAAGGACTTGCTGTGGAGTTGCCCTCCTTCACAGAAAGAATGTATTTGTTGGGATCGGCGACTAGTGCGGTTATTTCTTTAGTCTTGATTGCTTCTTTGGTCTGCTTCTTTTTCTCATTCATCCTGGCCTTTCGAGTTTCACGCATCTTGACGTCTACTTCATTGCATGCCTTTGCCGTAGATGAGTCGCCAATGTATTCTGCTACCCCTTCTGGAGTTGGAAATCGTAGCCGCTGGTGATAGGTCGAAGGTACTCCTTTGATGTTGTGTAACCATGGTCTGCCAAGAATTGCTGCGTATGGCGAGTCTACATCCACAACACATAAATTAGTATCCATAACCAAGGTCTTGCATGTAACAACCTTCATCTTCACTTCTCCTTTAGGCTTGGACGCTATCCCATTAAATCCATAGATGCTGTATGAAGAAGGAATTAATGACTCTACTGGTTCTTCTTTAGAATCCATGGCCTGGTACGCTGAATTGAAGAGAATATCAACAGAACTTCCTGGATCCACCAGCACTCTTGGAACTTTGAATTTTCCTATTGGATAGTAAGGACCAATGGATTCAAATGATTTCTTGCCTCAGGTGATAATTCTACCGCCGAAAAACTGACTGGCTTTTTCATCCATTCTAACAGTGGGCTGTTCTTGACGGCGACACTGAAAATCTCTTTACCATCTCTATCCCTCTTATGAATCCTTGACATTACATTATTATGGAATTCGTCTCTACTGATTGTTGAATGCACAATAGAGAAACAATTCAACTCTTTGAGATCACGCTGAACTTCGACTTCAAAAACTTCAGGCTTTGGCTGTACAACCTGGATTGGCTGAACCTCCATTGGTGGCGCTGGAGGTAACTCCAAGAAATCTTGGAATCTTCCCATACGGATGAATCTATGCACTTCTCTCTGAACTCCTGTGCAGTTTTCAGTTGAATGACCATGGAATTGATGGTATTGGCAATATTGGCTGGTATTGGAAATAGGGTTCATGGGATTTCCTCTATTAAAAGGATAGCGGATTTCATTCCTTGATGCTGAACTCTCTATCTGTCCCCATGCATCGGTATATGTAACACGCAGTTTTGGTAGTGTGGCGTCCTGGAAGTCTGGGTATCCTGGCTTTCTGTCGCCAAATCTTCGATTGTCATTATTGAATCTTCTATCACCATTACCTTGTCGCCGGTTGTCATATCCTCCTCTGTTGTTGCCGTAATTCCTTCTATCGTTGTTGGCGTATCTACCTCTATTATCATATCCTCCTATGTTGTCTTGATCATCTCTTCCTGCATAAGTATCTCTCTTTCCTTGATTCCACTGCTGAGTGCCGTTCTGTTGATACTGCTGTCGTTCCTGTGGCTGCTGATGTGGGACGACTGCCGCTGAGGGTGTTGCTGCTGTTGCTTCCAATTTTTTGTGCTCCTTTATAATCCATTCTTTTCTTGCTTCTTCTTGTTCTTCTGGCGACGAATTGTTGATAGAATGAGCATGTTTTGCCCTTTCCTTCTTCTGGCGTTCTTCTTCTTCTTGCATTTCTTCATATATCAACCATTCATTTTGTCTAGCTCTCAATTCTCCTATATCTGTTACTGGAGTCCAATATAAAGATTGGAACATCTTATTTGTTGTTTCCATTGAGCTAATAAATGCCCGCATCTTTTCTTTGTCGGATACCGCCGATCCCACTTCACTACAAAGTTGCCTCCATCTTTTGTCTACACGTTTCCATAGGTCTTTTCTTATTGTTAAACAACTTTTCTGCCCCAGGGCGCACTCTCTTGTTTTATATATAGTTTGCAATGAATTTCTCTTCCAACTGTGTGTATCTCGCAATTGACTTCTCTCTCAGACCGCCGAACCAAGCCAAGGCTTCATCCTTGAGAGCAGCGGCAAACGACATGCACATTATTGGATCTGAGCCGGTCCATGCCGTTAAATCTCTCCTATAACATTGCAAGTGTAGGGTTGTATCTCCTGTACCGTCGAAGATTGATGTAAAAGTTGGCATACTAAATTTCCTGGACACATGTCCATACGTAATTTCATCTACAAATGGTGTCTTTTTTGCCTCTAAGATTGCCTTCTTTAATTTATCATCTTTTGGCTGACCTGCGGCTTCTGCTATCTTCTTTTCCATACGGCGTAATCTCTTTGCGACATATTCTTGTATATCATCCAATTTATCCGAGTCAGCGTAACTTTCCTCGCCATGATTAGATTTCCCGGTCTTCTTACTTCCTTCTTCCTTTTTCACTGTAGATGCTGCCACTTCTGGTCTTGTAGATCTGCTCTTTTGAGCTTTGTGCACTGTATGAGCTGAGCGACTTCTGCTACGACTTTCCATTAACTGCCTATGCTGCTCTGCTAATTGTAAATTGCTCTGGAGGATAATGTCCATCTGTCTCTGCATCTGCAACTGCATCTGAGCTTGATTTATGGTGCTTTGTTCAAAAAAATTCTTTAGCATTTCTTCAGTAGCGCTAGTGGATCCTGATTTTCCTTCTAACACTGTTATTGGCGCCGTTCTTGATGTTCCAACAGCTGCCACCATTGTACTGCTACCTCCTACCTCTTTTGAAGTGTTGCCAGCTGCTCTTGGGGGTAACCCATTAGTGTTGAGATTGCCACCTACTACCCTTGATAATCCTTCAACTGCATGAGACGTCTCGCCGGTAATCGCTGTTTCTTTGATGGTGCTGTCATCCACTGCTTTTCCTTTACTTTGCGCTGGAACTTCTTCTTCCTCATCTTCTTCTGGTATCCCATCCAAGTGTGTTATGTCTTGTATCAGAACAGTATCCATAGCCGTTGTCTGCTGTTGAGGTACTGCTGTCTGCATTGCTGCTGTTTGCTGTTGTTCTGGTGTTGGCGTTGTTGGTTGTTGTTGCTGAATCGCTGGTTGTGGTGTTGTTGTCTGTTGACTTGCATTTCCGCCCAAGAAAAAATCATGTGCAAAACCCAGCGGTGGTACCGCTGAACTCCTCAGGTTATGTCGATTAGGAAGGGGTACAGACTGAGCGGGTATGGGGAACTTTGGAGATTTACTTGTTGACGCCGTACTTCCTTTCCGCTTAGTCGCCATTTAGTATCCTGTGTAGAAAACAACAAAAGCACTTCCTGACAGTATTAAGCTAGCTTGACTGTTGGCAAATGCCAAATTCGTTAGTGGAGGTGGTTGAGCAGTTTCTGATAAAGTAGGAAACAAACAAAATAGCTCAGAACTACAGCAGCAATGTTTGCAGAGTATGACCTAATCTTGTCGGCAGTTGAAAGAAAAACCCTAAATTTTGAAAACTCATGGAAACCCTAAAAACACCAAAGTTTGACAACCATATTCATACCATAGATCAAAATCTGTACGGCACTTAGATTTTGCTAATGAGTTTTCACAAAGCTTTAATCCAAAATCTCACTATGACACGTAAAATGAGAAACACCAACACTAAGCCTAACTACCGAAATGCTATCTACCAAGAATCAAATTCAACATGGAAATCTATCATCATCCTAGACTCATAACGACATATATGGACTTATCAAAGAAAGAAAAGTTTTATGACAACTAAACATGAAACCCTTATTACATGTTCAAGCATAACAGAGAAAGAAAAGGTTGAAATTCTAGTTTTTGAACCAACATCTTTATGGATGAAAAACAACAATCTCTTTTTTATAAGTTAAGGAGAAGAAATCCTGTTATGCCCTTATGAATGAAAAGAACCACATCTAAACACAACTATTAACACACTAATGACGCCCAACACATCTTAACAGAAAGGTTTTTCCATGGTTTTATAAAGATTGACAGCAGCAATACTTTCACAGACTTCTATAAGAGGAAGATTTTGACAAGTTTACCATCATACTTATGGTTAAGAACCACCAGCAACATATGTACTGTTAAGACACCCTTAATCACGTTAAAGACATTCAATACTTCCTAACACATGAGCCTTTTAAGGTTCAGTCTCCTTAAACAACAATAAACATACTCATAATTTCCATAAATGGAAAGTTTAACGAACCATTAAACACAGCAGCATAACCAATACTTAAAAACCTCATTACCACACAGAATAGCTTAAGTTTCATTAAAACAAGAAGAAATTTTTTGAAAAACACAGGTTCAAACCTCTTCTAGCGCCAAAATGTAGTTGGTAAAATCCCCAAAGTAGAGATTTTACCAATACACCCCTATTTTAAGACCATAAACACAACATAATAAACATGCTTAAGGTAAAACATATATATACCAACACTGGAACATACAAACAATACTTAACACAAAGGGAAAACACAGCATTTAGATAAACAAGCAACAACTCTCATATATTGATTATCATTAACAAGTTCCTTGCATCTCACCTTGCAAAGGATTATCACTCTACAGCTTATTTAAGATCCTACTATCAGTTTGGGCTAAGGAGAGTAAGGAATATCTTCCTCTCAGTAAACCAAACCCTAGCAATCACTTTTTCCAACCTTTCACTCAGTAGGCGTACTCAGCCTTATATAGGCGCTAACATATAGTGGAGTACAGCTAATACATACAAATTATTCTGACACTACTTGTCTTCTTCCTAACATCTTTTATACCGCCGTCCTTCTTCAATGTCTCAGCGCCTATTCTTTACATCTTCAGCGTCCTTCCTCTTCATTGGATAAGATCGATGACTCGAACTCCACTGAGTCAACCAGTCAACTCTGACAATCCGACCGTTCTGTTCAGTATTAAATGCTCAACCAACTTACTCAGCTTTTGTCGAGGCCGTGCCGCTGATGCTATCTTGATGTATACCGCTGTACCCAAATATTTCTCAACGTCCTTTCATTGTAGGAGGTTACCGCTGATGAATGCCGCTGTCACCACCCTTCACTTCTTATGAATGCCCTTCTTGATACAAATCTTCTCTTAAGTACCTTAAATTGGCCTAAGGCATTTTCTACACCTACATTTTGCCTCTTTCATCTTTAGAGACTTTAGTCGCTGAAGATGAAATTCTCAAACCGCTGAAAATGCCAGCACATCTTCTTCTGACAGCTAATCTTTTCCACGTACAGCGGCATGCCGTAAATGTCGGAGTTACTTTATGACCTGCAACCTGCTCAACCCGTCAAGCTCCCTTTTCCTATAAATACCTTGATTCTCATCACTTAACCTATTTTCCTTTTCAGTTTTTCTTTTCTCCTTCACTGCTCCTAAACCCTAACTGTCACTGCTCCGCC
>JAJJMA010168032.1:0-20730 GCA_023529015.1 Papaver nudicaule | reverse complement strand
AACTAGGATATGTTCCAAAATTAAAACTACATACTGAATAAGTGCAGCATAAAAATAATGATGCCCTATAATTTTGCTTAAAAGCCACTGTCTATTGGTCCTAACTATTTTTTCTTTTTTGTGTCTTTTGGCCTTAATTTATGGACGCTAACTTTTTTTTCTGTAGGGGTAGCCTGCCGGAGGTGGCACCAAAAAAGATGGTGTGTGTTGTTGTTATTTTAGGGACGCACACTATTTACCTACGGTCGCCTTTAAAAATAAGGTGGTCAAATCAATAAGAAAACCCGGAACCACGCCCTTATACACAGTTAATTTGGAATGACCAAACGTTGATAATTATATGCTGGTGTACTTTCCATTTGTAAGGATTTAAAACTCAATAGGGGAGGCTAGAGTCCATAATTGAATAATTAAACAACCCATAGCACTTATTTTCGTCAAAAACTAATTGCGTTGGAGCGTCTAAATCCGGGATTCCATGATCAGGGGTCGTCGATAAGTTTTGTAAAGGTAATGAAAAGGGCAGAACAAAAACTGTTAAACATTGATATATATGGAAGGACAAATGTTATTGTGCTTTTAAAATTTAATGCTATATAATATGTAACAAAAATGGAGAATGAGAAGTTTACTCGTTGTAGACTTCTGGGTGTGGACCTTTTTTCGTTTAGGTGGCGCATCTCAGATGCAGCTGAGATTGAGAGGTTGAAAAAGGGATTCCGCCACAAGCATGACATCAGATTAAATGAATGCAACATCGGATTAAAACTCCAATTCCGTTGTCAGCTTTCAATCCAACTTGTTGGCTGACTCGGAAACATAATAGGAAAAAGCTAGCCCTTCATACTTGCAATCCAAAAACCATAGAACTCGATCAGGATTATAACTTTTTCAGGAGTTGTGATGTGCATTCAACCGCTGGACTAGCCATTGAATTCGTTTGGTTAGGAATTCATATAGCCAATCCTGTTAGTTTTAGGAATCCATATAGCCATTCTAAGAACCTGCGCAATTTTATAGATTATGTGTGGGTTAGGCAGGTTTTATTTTAGAGTAAACGGCTACCGTAGCCTACTGTAGCTGCGAAATCCGTTTTCTATTCAACTATTTCGAAAATATAGGTGTTACAGTTGGAAACAGTTGGATACAAAACGGATTTAGCTGCAACAGTTAGCTATTGTTGCCGTTTTCTCTTTATTTTATCTTCTCCATAATCTAAGTAAAATAAAGGTCTCAAACAAAAACATAACTCACAACCATTTACACATCTATGGTTTACTTGTCGCAGTACCTTAATGAAGTTTTTGTATAGCATTACATCATGAAGGTACAACCAAATTTGGTGGTTCCGTTGTTTTCCTCCAGGCTTTTTCCGCCTCCATTCACTGGTTTCACTTGGTAAGACTGAAGTAAAATATTCGAGGTAACCTGCATGACCAACATTGTATATTGTTAGACATGACCAGAACAAATAACTTACATGGGAGTAGATTGACCTCACTAAACTACGATATCATCCTTACATAACATATTTTGGTTACCTGTTTGGGATCGAAGGACCATTTCCATTCCTCTGTTAAAGTTTGTTGAAGTATACAGTTAGGTAAGTTTGTTGAGGGTTCAGAGTTCAGGGGGGATAAAATTTGTGGCTTGGATGTTAGTCTATCATGAGATATCTTTCGCTGGTTTTGGATGTGAAACACCGCAGGTTTGTCACCACTATATATAGGGGGAAGCCCACATACGAGCTTATCTCTATGACGTAAGGGTATAATGGGTAAATGAATCGAAATGATGTAGTCCTCCTTAAAGGGGGTTCTCCGAATTTATTATATAACTGGTCCGTATACCACTTTTATCTCTTTACTTTACCCACTGTGGGAACTTATTTTCTCAACTTATTTTCAGTACTTCAATAACTTGGCCACAAAATAATCAAAACATATATCTGTTTTGCATTACAAATTTACTTGTGCCTATGGTAATCCTTGAATGACTAGTCCACATACCCTATTACAGATTTAAGGAACCTTGAAGTAGTCATTCAGCTGAACGTTTTAGGGGTCTAGCGGCCCTTGGTTGCACAACAAGGAGTGAGCCATTACCCCTGGAATCAATGCTGTGCATCTACTATCTGTCAGTGTCGTTGCCATGCCCTATAAAAAAAACATCATCTCTTATATGTCTGGGTAACCAGCACTGAGCAACCATTCAGTACTTGGTCTTACTGAAAGGCCTATCCTTTCTTGCTGCTACCTTATAATTAAGGCGGAAGTGACAAATGCTTAACTTTTTTTATTAAACCTTTGGATCCCTTAAAGAGTGTTTCATATTGAAGTTGAAAGGTTAATTTTCCGCCCACCTCGATGCACCACCCTCTGCTTTATCATTGAGCTGCGGGAATCTTGCATTCAGGTTGTCTAATCGGAGACAAGGGCTAGTTGGCTACATATATGTGTAGTATTGTCAAGTACAAGGACCAAGAAAGACCTAAGCAATACCTATTTTCCTATACCACCTTATCTCTCAACCTTACAGCTCATTTTCTGCATAGCTTTGGGTGTGGTTCAGCATAGACGTTGAATTTGATTGACAAAGCCATACAGTACTTGCTCCTACTCATAACTATTTTAATCCATTATGTTTACCTCACCCTCTGGAGCTTCGGATGGCCCTATCATAGGGACCCCTAGATCTCGATATAGCCCTGTATAATGATCACATCTAAGTGGCAGACATATACATGCCGTATTGGCAATATTTTTGGCGTAAGGTAGCATCAACACTGTGCATCTACTATCTGTCAGAGTCGTTACCATGCCCTTATGCCCTTATAGATGCCCTTATGTGTGGGTCAAAAGCGGTGACCAACCATCAAGTAATCGGTCTTACTGAGAGGTATATCCTTTGTTGCTGGTGGTGTATAATTTTAGGCAAGACTGACAAAGGCTAAACTATTTTTATTAAACCCTATGGATCCTTTAAAGGGTGTTTCATCAATAACCAGGAGTTTGGATGAGCACTACACTCAACTTCCTATATCAACAGGGACATCCCAAAACTGGAGGCCAACTAGGATATCTTCCAAAATTAAAACTACATACTGAATAAGTGCAAGATAAAAATACTGATGCCCTATAATTTTGCTTAAAAGCCACTGTCTATGGGTCCTAACTATTTTGTCTTTTTTGTGTCTTTTGGCCTTAATTTACGGACGCTAACTTTTTTTCTGTAGGGGTAGCCTGCCGGAGGTTGTACCAAAAAAGAAGGTGTGTTTGTTGTTAATTTAGGGACCATAACTATTTACCTGCTGGTTGCCCTTTAAAAATTGGGTTGTCAAATCAAAAAAAAACCCTTAAGCACGCTTATGTACACAGTGAATTTGGAATGACCAAACATTGATAATTATATGCTGGTGGACTGTTTGTTTTCAGGTGCTGTAAACATTTCTATAGACCCATACCTTTAAAAACTGTTAGATGTGTTTAAGATATGTACTTTCCATTTGAAAGGATTTAAAACTGAATAGAGTAGGCTAGAGACAATAATTGAAATATATATTGAACATCCACAATTTGTAAACGACCCACCCCATCAGAACCTATAAATACAGGCCCGGTTAAGAGGTGTTTTTCCAAATTGACAAACTAATCACACAAGCATGGAATGCTCCAAGGTATGGCTAGTTTCCTCCTACTCCTAAGACCCATTTGTTTGTTCTTTTTAAGGTTGTTAAAACTAATTAAATCCATTATGTGTGATCGCAGTGCTCTTCCATAATCAAGTGTGGTATCTGTCAATCCGAAACTCACCGATGTGCCCTATGTCCATATATCTACTCGGCATGTCCCAAACCAAAATGTGTTGGTTTTAGAAAAATCCTGGAGTCGCACACCCCTAAAAACCCAGACAGATTGTTCCTGAAGTGCCAAATTTGCGGAGACTTCGAGTGGTTAGATTCTGCTATTAAACACGGTAAGGTCGGTTCTTCGTCAGGTTTTAATTCCCCCAGGCAGTATACTGTTCAGAACTGTTACACATGTGGAGAAGATGATCACTGGTCCGCCCAATGTCCACGCAAGAAAAAAACCGGGAAAGATACTGGTTCGCCTTCAACTCCAGCGAACACTGATAAACAACAGTGGGATGAGATGATAGTTCAATTTAAAAGAACCTTGTAAGGTTAATTGGGTTGGAGCAAAATGAACATCGTCGGAATTGGGAGCCGTCGGAAGTGGGTGTTAAACTTTTTAAGTGAATATGGTTTATAAGTCAATGTACGAAATCTGTTGGAACAAATGTTTGTTTTTAAGTTAATGAAAAGCAGTAACATTTAGGCTAATTTCGGTTTTGTTTTATTCCCACGGGACTGGTTCAATGACCTCAGTATTACTCCCGGTGGCAAACAGCCAGTATGACACATTAGACTAATGTTATATTAAATTGAAACTAGTTTTCCGCCGGCCGTCCCTTTTGATTAAAACGCCACCTTCATGGGTGGTGTAAGTTATGTACCAACGGTGGAAAAATTAATATTCATACTATCAGTTTTTGTAGTTTAAGTGTTGGAGTTAATGGACTCATAGCAGTTATTTTCGTCAAAAAATAATTGCGTTGGAGCGACTATACCCGGGATTCCATGATCAGGGGTCATCGATAAGTTTTGTAAAGGTAATGAAAAGGGCAGAACAAAAACTGTTAAACATTGATATGTATGGAAGGACAAATGTTATTGTGCTTTTAAAATTTAATGCTAAATAATATGTAACAAAAATGGAGAATGAGAAGATAACTCGTTGTAGACTTCTGGGTGCGGACCTTTTTTCGTTAAGCTGGCGCATCTCCGATGCAGCTGAGATTGAGAGGCTGAAAAAGGGATTCCGCCACAAGCACCATATAGCCAATCCTGTTAGTTTTAGGAATCCATATAGCCTTTCTAAGAACCTGCGCAATTTTATAGATTATGTGTGGGTTAGGCAGGTTTTATTTTATCTTCTCCATAATCTAAGAAAAATATAGGTCTCAATCAAAAACATAACTCACAACCATTTACACATCTATGGTTTACTTGTCGCAATACCTTAATGAAGTTTTTGTATAGCATTACATCATGATGGTACAACCAAATTTGGTGGTTCCGTTGTTTTCCTCCAGGCTTTTTCCGCCTCCATTCACTGGTTTCACTTGGTAAGACTGAAGTAAAATATTCGAGGTAACCTGCCTATATCCACGGGCCCAAAATTAGATTGATATGACTACACTAGACTTCGGGAGAGCTAGGTTATAGAGGGCATGATGCCTATATGAATTTATATGTGTTGAGTGGTAGGTTATAATAATTATAACACACATTGCCCAACAAAGTATTTACCCTATCACCCCTGGTACCCCCATATTCACTTATGGTTCTGAAAGATTCCCTTTTTTTTCTCTCAATGTAACATAAAAATAGCAACGCCCGAATAAGTTATGACTGCTAAATATAAGCGTGCATATAACTTTCCTGTTCATTTGTCTTCTGTCGGCTCTTACAATTGGGTGGTCAATTCAGTAGGGAAAAATTGAACAACTTGTGTGTATGGGCTGGTAGTCAATAAGTATCGTGGGGGAGCCAGAGGTGGGGACCCAGGTCAGGGAGCAACTCGTGAAAGCGCAAACCGAAGGTGTTAACGATATACAATTTTAAATGAGAACAAAAATTAATACACATTCATATATATAACCTGGCTTAGGCTGGGTTTGGTATTGCTGTCAGTTTTTCAAAAGCGCTTTTCAGCTTTTAAAAGCTGTGCTGTGTTTTTTGGAAAAAGCAGTTGAGTGTTTGGTAAACCATAAATTAAAAAGTAAAACAGATTAAAAAAACTATGAAATAGTGTTTGGTAAATATCATGTCCAACCATTGTTATTGTTCAAAATGACAAAAATGCACATACTTTTTATAATTGAATATTTTGACATTTATTCTTAGTTTTATTATTGATAAATATGTTTTATTGATTTCCCTAATACCAGTTAACCTTCCAGCATACCTCAATAGTCTTGGTGAAGCTTGGTGAAGGTGATGAAGATGTAGCATTAACACCCTATATATACCAACACAAACACAACAAATATAAAAAAAATCACAAATAATTGATGAATATATGAAGAATTTTCTTCCAAATGGAAGCATATAATATGCAAATCATGATTATTATCAATAAAGATTAAGAGATATTGAGAATAAAATTTCATAGTATCAAAGATTTAAGGGTATATTTTGTCATTTAATAATTATTGTAGGGTTATAAAGTGAAATTAACATTGACATATTTTTTCAAAGTGCTTTACAGCTTTTAAAAGCTCCTCCTGGGGAGCTTTTAAAAGCTGGCCTAAATCCAAAGTGCTTTTCAAGAAAAGCACTTTGAAAAAATTTAACCAAACACCAAATTGAAAAAATATTGCCTAATATAAATTTTGAAAGTGCTTTTAAAAAAAAAAAGCAATACCAAACTCAGCCTTAATCTGACCCCATTTTGGAGTATTTGGCCCCATAGAAATTTAAACCCATCTAGGGTGAGTTGTTATGGGATGTCTTCACAGGGGTGGAATATACTATATTACCCTTCACTACTAATTAATCACTTTGCAAATAGAGCACCTCGTAAACTGTGATATTGGTTGATTAAATTCGCAAACTGTGATATTGGTACGAAAAACATTATCGCAAACTGTGATATTGGTTGATTAAATTCGTTAAAGTATCTTTTGTAGACATAATCGGCGTTTATATTTAATCTGGTAAGCCGATTGTATTTACAATCGGCCTTCAGTTGACTTCATTGTAACCGATGCTTCATTAACCATGTGTTCAATTTCCTAAATCAATGAATGGGCCAATTTTTATTTGATATAATCGGTTTATCTAGATATATATGTAGAACGATTATATGATAACTTTACTCCTGGTTTTTTCAGGACCAATAATCGTTACAATATCACAAACTCCAACGCCGATTATAGAAAACAACAAACATAATCGTTAGAAATAGATTTTCTGATACACCGATTGTTGCTTAATTGTAGAACAGAAAACTAACAAAAACCCCCAAGTAAAATCATAAAAACACTTCATAAAACAACATAAAACAACATAAAACATAAAATTAAAAAGACCCCTTGTTCACCATCTCCTCTAGTGCTTCCTTTGAACCCCACTAGTCGAGGCATGTCCTCCCTCTCCCTTAACGGATGTTGCTTCAACCATGCCATCTCTAAACATTCCAAATACAGGTAAACCTCCAATATGGGTAGAGAAAGTTCGAATAGGAGGATTCCCTACATTGATTACTTTGGGACCCAAGACTACAACCCCTAAATCTTTGTTAGGAGAATCCGTATAGATTGAAAGTTGCTCACCAATAATAAGACATAGACGAGAATTGGGTTGGGATAACTCCTCATAATGATTGACAAAGAAGCGGACCAACTTCTTCTCAATCGACACAGAATCGAAACTATCTCTGACCTTCATCTTAAGATGAGGGATGCTCACCAAGAAGCCACCAACTTTCCACATTCTTTTAGGATCAACACCTTCCCTTTCAGCCCTCGCGGTTTCCTCTTCTTTGTATTCATCTAAAGCAGCATACATTTTTTGCAACAAAATCTGCAAATCACTCTTGACAGCCATTGTTGAACCTTAAAACTTCTATATCTCTGTAGTCTCAATTCTCAGACGATTTTAGAAATAAAAAAAAACTGATGCTTTCTCTCTAATAACCTAACCTATTTATAACCCAAAAGAAACCTAAAGGCCCTTTATTAAGATAAGCTTTGTAGACTTCTGGGTGTGCACCATTTATCGTCTAGGTTACGCTGCTCCGATGCGGCTGAAATAGAGAAACTGGAAAAAGGATTCCGCATTAAGCACGACATGCCCAACCGTAATGGCGATGCAGTCCGCAATCCTGCACGGTCTCTCTTTATGCATGAGGATGGGGAAAGCAAAACGTATAGAATCCTGCACGTTCCAATTATTCCTAAACGCACCGTTTAGGACTGTTTCCCCAAAATCCGGGCAACGTCTACGTCCCCGCAAACCATGATATTAAACCCTTGGACTAGCCATTGGATTCAGTTGACGGTAAGGACATATGACCAACCTGTTGACCGTTAGAAATTCATATAGCCATTCCCACCCCCTGCCAACACAAATAACATATAAACAGTGTGGATCGAATAACAGTTCAATTAAAGACCCGGAATTCAAAATTTGTACAGACTATAACAGAATGAAAGCGTTACCTCTTACAGGATTATACAAAATGCTTTAATAATCATTCAACAATAGCGATTGAATACACGGCTTCTGATCGAATACATCTAATTCTCATGTGTGGTTTTACTAAACACCTAGGTTTTTTTATCTATGACATATAGTAACCTGTAGGGGGTCTTATTTATAGGCAAGAGTGTGTAGGTGTTCGCGTTGTAAACCTTGGGGACTTTATGTTCCTTGGGGGTACTGGGTTTGTAATTTTGGGCATCTTTGACATGAAAAGGCGTGTCACCTAGAATCCCTGCGATGTCTAAATCCATCATCTCTTTTACCATTTGCCGACATCAAGTTACCCCACAGAAGTTCCTATAATCATGAGTTTGGATGAGCACTACACTCAACTTCCTATATCAACAGGGACATCCCAAAACTGGAGCCCAATTAGGATATGTACCAAAATTAAAACTACATACTGAATAAATGCAGGATAAAAAAAATGATGCCCTATAATTTTGCTTAGGATATGTACCAAAATTAAAACAACCCATAGAAGTTATTTTCATCAAAAACTAATTGCGTTGGAGAGACTATACCCGGGATTCCATGATCAGGGGTCATCGATAAGTTTTGTAAAGGTAATGAGAATAGCAGAAAAAAAAATGTTAAACATTAATATATATGGAAGGACAAATGTTATTGTGCATTTAAAATTTAATGCTATATAATATGTAACAAAAATGGAGAATGAGAAGATAACTCGTTGTAGACTTCTGGGTGTGGACCTTTTTTCGTTTAGGTGGCGCATCTCCGATGCAGCTGAGATTGAGAGGCTGAAAAAGGGATTCCGCCACAAGCACGACATCGGCTTAAATGAATGCAACATCGGATTAAAACTCCATTTCCGTTGTCAGCTTTCAAACCAACTTGTTGGCTGACCAGGAAACATAATACGAAAAAGCTATCCCTTCTAATATTAAAAAAGTCATGCCCTATAAAGGCAGTCTCTGTAGGTGGTGTCATACTGGGTCAAAAGTCACCGCTATTGTCCTTTGGCCTTAGTTCAGGGACATTTACTATTCTCCCTGGAGGTTCTACCCTTGAGTTGCTGTACCAAAAGAGGAGACACCCCCCCTGCATATATCCACGGGCCTAAAGTAAGATTGATATGACTACACTAGACTTCGGGAGAGCTAGGTTATAGAGGGCATGATGCCTATATGAATTTATATGTGTTGGGTGGTAGGTAATAATAATGATAACACACATTGCCCAAAAAAGTATTTACCCTATCACCCCTGCTACCCCCATATTCACTTATGGTTCTGACAGATTCCCCTTTTTTCTCTCAATGTAAGATAAAAATAGCAACGCCCGAAAAAGTTATGACTGACAATTTTAACCGTGCATATATCTTTCCTGTGCATTTGTCTTCTGTCGGCTCTTACAATTGGGTGGTCAATTCAGTAGGGAAAAATTGGACAACTTGAACATTCGGCTGAACGTTTTAGGGGTCTAGCCGCCCTGGGTTGCACAACATGGATGGATTCCCCTCCACTTAATGTCCCTTTAGGTTCTTTAAGGGCCATATTCCCAAATACTAGGGCCAATGACTATACATAGGAGGCATGTAGAATTTGATGTAGGGTAATCCCTGTTTATGTTAGCTCCAATCCAATAAGAGTCTTGAGTATACTAGTCGAGTCTGGATTGACATAACTGCACATCAACACTAGGGATCTATCACATTTGCTTTGGTTTGGTTAGAGTTGGATTATATGTGTCCTTTGTATCTATCCTTCCCGTGATATTTAAATATTGCTATGCATATGACAATTGTGGCAGGCCCTTTACATCATGCACGATTAACTATCCCAACCATCCCAACCACCTACACTGTTCGACTATTCTTGTCCTTTTTATAACAGTAAAGCTTGTTAATCCTGTGGTTGTATTTGGTTGGACCTTCTATGGGTATAGCGTTCGTGTGTATGGGCTGGTATTCAAGTATACTGCCATGTATTTGAAGTTTTTTTGCGTTGTTTGACTCAGAGTTGTATGATTTGCAGCAATGGCTAATTGCGTTGCAGCGACTAAATGGATGATTGTATGATAAGGGGTCATCCAATGACTTTTCCGAAGGTAAGGAAAAGGGCAGAACAAAAATTAGTAAACATTGATATATATGGTTAAACAAATAGCATCGTGCCCTCAAAAGAGCATCGTGCCCTCAAAGTGTTCGTGGCTGTTTTCCTATAAATAGACCTGCTTGCAAGTCCAACCCACAAACTACAATTCTTTCATCTCCCAACCGAATAAAGTCCAAACAAACCCAGCAAAATACTCAAAAACACAAATGGATTCCAACAATGGAATCGGTGGACCACCACACGTCTACCACCACCAGTTTCCAAAGGCCACTACAGGGATGGGGTATATCTCAGAAAATATATACACCGACTCAGATGGTAAAAAAAGGTTTTTCCAGATGACTAACATGTATGCCCTCCAGGGAGGTTACTGTATGAGTGATCAGATGATTGATGCGAAAGATGAAATGCACCGACTTCGCGCTCGTTGTCACGAGTTACACATTCCAGTTACACCAGCCCCTTCGTCCGACAGATTGGTGAAAGACTACCGTGAAATGGAGAATCTTATCGGGCAGGTAAGAAACGAAAATACAGAAATGGCATCCAAAATTCACCTTGCAGAGAGAGAGATAGAAATGCAGCGATTAAGGGCCGAAGCTATGGCGCGCAGCCAAGCAGATAGAAGGGAACGCAGAAGGACAGCAGCACGCAAGCGTAAAGAACTGCAAAGAGAAGCAGAGAGGCGAGAGGAACAACGTCGTCAAAGAGAGAGGGAAGAGGAGGAAATCTATGCTTCTCAGCTCCAGTCACGGTTAGAAGCCATAAATCTAAATCAGCATCGGATTAAACCTGGGTTTTCATCGAGTACACCGGAAAAAGGTGGCCCTAGTCATTAGTGTTCACTTTCAGAACATTGTGTTGTTCGTGTGGAGTCACGTTTGGTTTGGTTACTTTTAATTGTGTGGGGATTTTGGTTTGGTGGTTCACAAACTCTCTCTATTGCGTATTATGCATCATAAAATTAGCCGTTCATACTATAGAATGGAAGGACATAATTTACCTTGCCAGACCGTAATAATAACTTTTACCATATACACCCATTTTAAACACACCCCACCAGGATCGTTCAAAACAATGGAACACTATAAAACCCTATAACCAGGGCAGTGACGTATTACTTAGTTTCTGCTTCCTTCCAAAATAAAAGGTTTTAAGACCCTGTTCCTTAACATCTTCGATTCTCCCTAATCAACAAAATGATGTCTAGACACCAGTCTTCCTAGAGGATTCTTGAAAAGGTAAACACTCTACTCTCAGTTTTATCAGTTGCAAATATAAACAAGTAAACAATCTAGGTTTCAACATAAATTAGGGTTTTTAGAGTTGGAGTTATCATAAAAACCAATGTTGGGGTTTTGGCGTTTTGTCTTTATATTTGCTTATTATTTATACAACACGATTGCAGGACACTGTAAATACCGCATTCTTTGGTAAATTACTTAAACTGATAATCACCGATGGTAAGGTACAAGGTAGGTGTATCAAAAAATCGAAAACCTATTTGCGTAGACAAACATGTAATCTATGAAGAGTCCAGGCGGGCAGGTAACTATAATGTTGGTGAATCGAGCAGAAATGGCGAGGCCAGACACATTTACACTGGGGTGGGTTCATCCACTGTAAATGGTGACGTTATTGGTGCCGATGAAGTACAACAAAACCGTTCAGCATCTACAGCTTCTACTGTTGGTCCGGCTCCACTGCCCATGAATGACAGGGCACCACAAGCTCCAATGCCTATATCTCCTAGATTGCAACGACGACCTCTTCGCCGACGACCACAAACAAACTCGGAAGAACAGCCCTTGCATAATCCAGTTATCAACATCAGCAGTGACGAAGAGAACGAGTAACATTATTCAAAGAGCAGTTGGGGGTCTGGAATGGTGTGTTAGTTTGGTTAAGGTTGTTTGGCTAGAGTACATTATTGATGGCAATCTGTTATAATGACACCATTGGTGTCTTTGTATGAAATTGTGAAACAATTTAAACTTCTCTTAAACTTACTTTATGTGAATATATGGAAGTAAATTTAGTTGGTAACTGACTTCGCATAAAAACAAAGGGCGTACAATCATACCATGGTATATTAAACTAAGTCCAATACAAAGAAAATGCAAGACAAAGAAAAACATAACATCCAACATAACCATCTCCAGATTGGATGATCAGGATTGGTTTCGTATTGTCTTATACGCCTCTGCAATTAAATATACTCAGTAAAAAGGCTCGCAATATTACCAAATCAATAAAAAGGACCTACTTATTACAGTTATGCATATGTAAAAAAACCAAACCAACCCTTGTTATGTAGCCCTAATTTAATCTTACATATAACAGTTATATACAACTATGTGATATTTCGCTTCGAAATTAAAAGGGTGCCTTGTATATACTATTCTAAGCACGCCAAGCAGGGGACAACATTATATTTACCAATTTCGTGTTTGCGTGAATTGTAATTACCCAAACCGGGGTCTGCAATGCTTTTTGGAATAGGATGTGCGTTTTTTAGGACCTATAACCTCACCATTCGGTCCCAAATTGGTTGTAACGTACGCTGCAGAATTACACGACAACAAGAATGAGAAACGGTGGGAAATCATCTTGTTGTACGGTTATTAAATGGTTATTTAACATTGTAACTTACATTCAGCATCTACTGGTACTTCAGCCGAGGATCCGGCCACAGAAACGTTTCGTTGCGACGTACGTTTAGGCTGGGGAGTAACTGTATCACCAATGCCAAAGCCACTGGCACCCTTGTGTGTTGCTCTTCTACACAGTTCGTCAGCACCCGTTAATATTTGGTCTCCTACCAAGACCACGGATGAACCATCCTGGGGTGGCAACACACACTTCATACCTTGGTAAACATTTTGCGCTGCACCCATCATAAATAACTATAAGATAACTAGGGCTGGTTTATTTTTGATTTGCTTGTGCACACAATTAATCAATAATGGGACTGTACATCACAAAAAAAAATAACCCTTATAACATCCACAACTTTACATAAAAGATAGTGGATATGTGTTACAATGCAAGTCTACGGGACATATAGTACGATCTTTCCAATACCCGGTGCTGCCCAACCATATTTACAAGTGGGGTAATCACAAAAAATAGGGCCCCGAATAAATATATACATATGCTATCATAAAATGCACACCCAAAAAAAATGTGGTTGGACTCCAGTCATTTGTCCAAGTATATACGACTCATATCCGGTGGGAGGGGAACTTGCCGGTTTTTCCGTGATCTTGTGGTTTTTTCTTTTTTCCCAGCTGAAGGCAATACATTACGTTTATTTATTGAAAAGGAAAAATGGGTATAGCAGAAATAGGATGGTTAGCTACTAAAAATCTTACCACACAACTCCACTGGGACTTCAGCTGATGTCGCGGGGATCGAATCCTGCGTCCTGGAACGGGTCTTTCTTTTAGGCCGCAATCTGGTTGCACCTGCTTATGTCGAACCACCCGTAACAAGTGTTTAATATGCATGCACGACAACATTATACTTTAGTAAAGGGTTATGTGTGAAACACATACCTTCACCAACTACATTGTTATCGACCCCAAACTGTCCTCCTGGGTCAAGGTGTGGTGGCAGTATTTGAAGTGGAGCCACGTTACAGATTTCCGTCTCTAACATTCCAAAATCACCAATTCACATATAGGTTAAGTTGTGAGGTTGCAGGATACACCAATACAACACAAAAGTTAGTTGCCCTTTCATACCTGATGCCAACATTTCCTCTGCCTTAGACCCATCCCCGGGACACAAAACGTTCCCGGTCTCCAAATCACCAGCTGCCAACATTGTCAAGTTAGGAAAAATCAGGGGGAAAACTGGGTTTTAGAAACATGTACATCTGGGTATATTACCCAGGTTTGTCCAATCATACCTGACCCGCCTTGAATTTTACTCGCACCTCCGACATTTTGATCTATCGCTGCCGCATACTCTGCAAACATACTCGTAAGACAGATAAATTTAATTACATACATTGTGACCCTAAACTTCCTTTTAAACATCCTTACCTGTAGCCTGAACTGGAGGGTCTGTTATTTTAGCGCTCGACAGATCATCCGTGTCCTTCTCGGTAAAAACAGCAACTGAGGATGTACACAATAGGTTACACTCTACTACATAGAAAACACTAATTTAACTAACATTTATGTTAGGCTTTCATACCTGATTCCCTAGACAGAGAGGAGGCTTCTTCGTTCAATGTTGCAGTAACGGAGGCATCCGGAGGAATTATTTCATCTCTGTTCTGGGTCAACATGTCTACACCTGGCAACATACTCGAAGTGAGGTCAATTTTTGTTTAATAAGTCTTCCGAGGAAACAACCGTTGAAAATTCGGGGTTAGCACAAACCTGATTCAAGATCCGTTGTTTGCGCAACTATATCAGGAACTGAACTCCCCACGGACATATCAAAACCTTCCACATTAGTGTGTTCCTCGGCGACGGAAGGGCAGCCTTCAACCACACACCGCAGTACAATTAAAATAATGCACTGTTGGCATGCTCGAAAATAAAGTTTAGTTTACTCACAGGTAATGCTTAGATACATTACCTGAAATCGTCGCCCCCGGTAGTGAATCGCAACGCCCAACCTCGATGTGTGGCTGAGAGTCACCATGACCCGCTGCAAACATACATAGGGGAGAAGGCAATGGGTAAATAGAAATTAAAACGTTAGAATAGGGATATATTGAAAGTGAGGGTTAATGCTGTATTACATAAACCAGAACCCCAATGTACAGCCTGAGTAACAGATCTTTCTAGGCACGAGGAATCTATGGCCTGCACCGTACTCTCAACCTCTGGTAGGACAGAACCTAACGCAACGTCCAAAGCTAAGGATTAGGTTGTCTTGCATGCTAGACAAACACTTGGGGTTCAGGGATGCATTAAAAAGGTAATCCACATTTACAATAGGTGCAACAAAATTGGTCATGCTAATCAACAAAAGGTAGATTTAACTTTGTCATGCCATTCATAAAGCATAAAAAAACGATTTAAAAAATATGCCGTACCCACAACGGTTTACTACAGCCGTACACATATATTCTATGTCTTACCTAAATCATCACCAGAATTGATCACTTCACGGCACACACCTACTTCAGCAGTAGCACCAGGTAATTTTTCAACCTCCTCGACAACTTGGCCTGAACACAAAAAAAATTGTCACTCGGCGGGTTGCTTACAAAATCTAACTCATTAATTGTAGTGGCACGTACCTGATTGAACCTCCCTTGTTTCCCGGGATTGAATATTTGTTTCTTTTATCCCCGCATCCGCTGCAGACATGGTCAGAGTAATACATAATATAGTTAAGGAGTGTTATAAACACAAATTTTGAATTAGACAAACACAGTATTCATATGGAATACCTGAATCTTCAACATCCTTTACAGGAAATTCAGTAACTGGCTCCCGAACTTGGGACTCGCCAGCCACCAATTCAGCGTTTGCCTCCGGGGTGGACTCTTGAACTGGAATTGTTTCATCTTGGACCTGAACGTTACTATCTGCCAATGACCCTGGACCTGAACAACCAACTGTTTGCGGTACTTCATCTGATGAAATCCCTGGGGATATATCTACACCCGCGGCAGTACAGGTTTCCTCAAATTCAGCAGGACATCCTTATATAACACACCAAAGTAAAGTTTACATGCTTGACTTCTAGTAACATCAGCAAAACACTTCGCTTTGTTCACAGGTCATGCGTAGAAACCATACCTGATAACACCGCAGGTATTGAATCACCATGTCCAGCTGAAAAGATACAATAGGGACGATGAATGGGAAAATAGAAATTCAAAAGACTAATACAAATATGTTAAAGAAGAGAGTTAATGTTGTATTACATAAACCAGACCCCCACTCTACAGCATCACTAACAGATTTATCGAGAAAGGAGGAATCCATGGCATCCACCGTACTGTCCCCCTCCGATTGGACACGACCTGGTGCAAAACCGACAAACACTTGGATTCAAGGAGGCATTAAAAAGTTGATACATAGTTAGGACAAGGGCAACAAAATTAGGCGCGCTAATGTAATTAATGTAGCTTTAAATTTATCATGCCTTCGATAAAATTGGACAAAATATTTAATATACATGCACTACCCCAGATGATTTACTACAACCACACCCTTATACATACCCACTTCATTGGTTGAACCTGGTATTTTTTCAACATTCCCAACATCTTGGATTGAACACAAAAAACCATAGTTAGTCAGCAGGTTTGTTTACAACAATTAAGAAATTAATTGTAGTGGAGAAGTCATATCCATTTACCAACAATTTCTTTGGGGGGTCTTTTGTACGACTTATTCAGTTTTTTCAGACTCTCATTTAAAGTTTCAACAGGGTTAGCACACTGGCCCGGTGCTTTTTTCATCGACCGGAGGACTCTAGCTTTGGGTGCTGGTAAACTGGTAGGTTTTACAGGCTGCTTCAGTAAGCTCACACAAGAATCCGTTGTCACCGGAGAGGTATCTGCAACACACGGAAAACATTGATTTTGAATGTCAATCAAATATAGAGGGGCAACTACCCAGATGTTCAATTAGAGGTTCAGCAAAATTCCAACCCCGTCGAGGCTCATCTGTACAGACCGATTGAATCAAATCACCCTCGGCAACTGCAGTCAAATCAAACTACTGTTATAAAAGGCAACAGAAGCTAGAAGGACCATTGTAATTAGGTAAGAGGGTCGCATAATTAGTATACATTTCACTCGTTTCTGTTTCCTTGCTTGAAGAGCCTTTCTTTTCCTTTTTGCTTCAACAGCTTCTACCACGAGAGCATCGTCAGCAGGCAGAGTAGTGGCAGTTTCATCAACAAGGGGGCCACGTACATGGCAGCTAGATGAGGGCTCGTTGTTTGGGATGGCATTCCTCACCGCCGCACGTGTAACCCTAACATTCGCCGGCCTAGTAGTTCCCAACCCTTCTCTAACCACTAAGGTTGATGCAACAAAAGATTAACATAGGATTAATCACGTGGACATTTAAAAAAATGATATATAAGTATATATGACTCACCAGCTACACTGGCCGAAGGCTCCACAGACATTGTTTGGTTGTCTTCAGAACCAAACAATAGAGTAGAACGACGGCCTTTTTTCTCATTCTTCTTATTTCTAAGCTGTGTGTTTGAGGGGCCACCCTTTTCTAGAGCAACAGTGGTTCTTCTCTGGGATGCAGCCTCGGACCCGTACCCTAAAATAAAAACACTGCCGAATTATGGCCAAATTTTTTTATTACGGTGAAGAAATGTATGCAGCCTACAAGAATACAATACCCATCGCGGAGTTAGAAGTCGAACCCGCTTCCACGCCGTGATCACTGTGTGTTCTTCTCACGTATTCGTGGGGATCGGATGGAACTTCCTGCACCCTCTCTATAAGACTGGCGAGCTCTGGATGATTCTCAAGGTTCACGGAAGATACAAACGCATCGACCAACTCCAGTGAAACAGAGCGCTGCATAGTTGGAGCACAATAATTATAATATAAATCCATGAGCATACCGAGTTGTTGTTTGTAAAGGTGAAAAGCAAATATTAAAAAAATAAGACTCACCAACTGCTGGAAAGCGATATAGGGCACTAGTTTCTCACTACCTCTCGGGATCACCAGCTTCACAGTAATGGTGGAAAACCATTCATTGTAGCCGGGTTCAACTCCAGAAAAAACTGTTGGCTTAGCAACGGGCTCACCTTCAACGATTGGCAAAAGATTACGACAGAAATTCTTCCACTGGGTCTTATACTGCCCCAACCAGTTATCCCAGTTTTTGCTCGGCCGACTTGGACCCCACCGTTTGTAAAACTCAGGCACTGGGGGTTTAGACTGAACCAACCCAAATTGGCGCATCACCCTCTCTGGTCTCTGCTTTTCGCACTCATTAAAGTTACCAGCCAAGCCTCAGCCTTGCCAGCCAGCTGGGCAACGTATTCAACCGCAAGGGTTTCCATCGGAACAATAACACGCACTTCCTTATCCTCGGCATTCAATTCATAGTCTACCCCATCCCACTTATCGATCTGGATATTTTCGTAGGGCATCCAGACAAACTGATATGTGCGCGTTAAAGTTGGTTAACCAAGAGAGTTAATAAACGAAGATATACCACATTTCATGAAAAACATAGAGATCTAATATACTTACATCGGCTCCATTGTACTCATTCAGGTAATCCCTGATGAAGTCATAATTGTTATGCAGGGGATTAGTCCTTCCCCTCTCGGCCCATCTCAGAGCCAGCGGCACATGACAACCGTCTTCCGAACCCGTTGGCCTCAACTCGGGAAAACGCTCATAAACCCAGGACTGAGGAAGTAGAACAGATACAGATTTCATGCCAATAAAAATGGAATACAGATAAAGAATACGGAACTGAAGGGGTGATACTTAGAGAACTAACCATGATTAAAACAACAGAACCAGTGAAGTGGGCAGACTCCTTGGTCAACACGCTATTGCTCAAACCACGGTACAAATGGGCTAGAGTGGCGTTGCCCCAAGCATATTTGTTACTGATGTCGGGAGATACCAAGCAGTACAGATACTTTACACTAATGCAATTCGATCCCGAATCACACAAAATGGTAGAACCCACCAGGTACAGGAGGTACGCTCTAGTGTGCTGTATAACTTCCTCCTCAGTTGCAGTGGAGGGCAATTTCTTGCAAAACTCTCTAACAAGCCACCAACCTCTGATGCACTGACCTTTAACAGCAACTCCAGGTGGGGTTTTCCCCAAAAAATGACCACACACTTCTTTAACATCGCCCCCAAACTCACCATAGAGTGGATACCCAAAGGCATTAAGCCCAAGAATGTATACCACATCCTCAAGGGTTATGGTGGCCTCGAAGGAGCGGAAAAAAAATGTATTTGTCTCAGGCCTCCACCTATCGAGGAAGGCTATTACCAATGGCTTGTCGCACTGGAATTTATCAATCAGGGACAGTGCGCCAAAGCCAGCTTCCTCAACCAAGCGCTTCTGGTGTGAGGAAAGCTTCAGCCTCCAAGGCCGAAGATGAATGGCATGGTGAAACCCTTTACTGATTTTTCGGGCCTGTCAACCAGGGACAAATTTTCATCATTAAGTGATAATGAAATAAATTAAAAATAACAGTATAGGATAGCCCATTCAAGGAGAGATAAAAAACTTTCATCTACCCACCTCACCATTAGCGATCCTAGCCGCTACATGATTTTTATTGTCGTATAGGTGGCTTCCATCAAGGGGAAACGTACCAACGACAGGTACATAATTTTTGGTGGTAGTTACAGGTTCATCTTGACCACTGTCAATTTCTACCCTCTTTTTTTTTTGGCCATCTGCAAATGAAGCCAAATATGGGTAAAAAAAGGCAGTTACAATAGCTCCTCTCTATAGGTGGTGTTTATTGATACATGGGTGGTGTTACATGAACCAAAATTACTGCATGACAATTTTAATAACACATTTGGTCGTTTAGCCATATATAATCTATCATGCATGTAGCATTTCATAACCCACCAACAAATTGTAAAAAAACTAAAATTATCTCAACCCCTTACTGTATATGAAATTGAAATCAAGAATATAACATATCAAGAAAAGAATGAACAACCCTAATTCAATAACCCACCAATCGTTTAATGAAATTGGAAGAGAGGAAGAAAACAAATCTAAAACAATAACCTAACAACAAAACCTTAATTAAACAACAATTAGACAGAAACCCTAATCAATGGTAGAACTTATAAACTGAAGAAATGAACAGAAACCCTTTTTAAAAAACAAAAAACAACTTACCAAAGTTCTCTGTGATAACAAAATTACTCAGCGGTTTCAACCAAGTTACTCAGCGGTTTCAAAAACAAAATTTCTTCACAACCGAACAGGGAGAAAGAGTACAAATAACTGGTGTTCTTCGGATACAACTGAACAGTTTGTAGGTTTGCAAATGGGGAGGGTTTAAGCTTATAAAGCTGAGGGGGTTAGTGGGTGGGTTGTTTCGGGTTTTCGAAAATAACTTCCAAAAAGGGGGTTCGGTTTGTTCCGGGTTTAAAAATTATCCATCCTCAACTAACCAACCTGGACGGTTAACTCTAGTCGCCGAGTCGACTCGACGATTCACTTTGGAAACTCGGAACATACATGGATTGCTATTTCTGAAACAGTTGAACAGAAATTTGTGTTTGCGTGCTGCCGTTTTCTCTTTTTTTTTTCCATTCAATTAGATTGGACAGGTTTAATTGAGATTCAGTTTGAATTGCGCCAATATTTC
>JAJJMA010168028.1:0-22017 GCA_023529015.1 Papaver nudicaule | reverse complement strand
CATGTCTAGTTAACAAAAAAAAAAAAAAAAAAAACAAACTGAATTACCTCAAGATGCACTGCACAACATGCGAACAAGGAAAGCCATTGACTTGCCACATTCGGCATGAACAATGGTAGCTCTTCAAATTTACCAAATGCTTTTTTGGAGGAATAATCGTAGAAACTTCAAACAAATCTTCAGCAGCTGGGATAACTTGATACCTCCTGCCAACATCCTTGATTCTCTTCAAATGTTTTTCCATTTCTGGAGTGAGGTATGATTTCCAAGTATCTGATATCTTGCTCCTTGTATGTACCTGTTTCATTAATTTCACGTGAAGTTGCTCTGCCAGAAAACATTGTGGCAGGTCCTTGTCATTTCTGCACTAATTATTGTATGTTTCAGCAACATTTGAACATTTTTCTCCATACCGCATTCCTTCAAATTTATGTGTTGCCCAATTCTTGAGGGGAATACCTTCCATCCACTTGATCATTTTCTTCAAATTATAAATTTCCATAGACTTCTTAGCATTCTTATAACCTTGTTCCGTGAGTGCATAGTATGCATACTTGAACATGTTAATTGCTGCCTTGTGTCTCCTATCATTCTTAGAAACTGGTATATTTCCTTTCATATGGAAATAACAATAGGAATGGGGATAACCAGGGAAGACGTGTGGAACTGCATTCAAAATGCCTGTCCCACGATCACTTATGAACGTTACTATTCTACCACCAAGAACTTTATCTCTTAGTTGCTCTAGAAACCATACCCAGTTTTCAGTATTCTCAGATGAAACTATTCCAAATGCTATAGGATACATCTCTGCAGGTAAAAAAAAAACATTATTCAGCAAAAAATTAGAAAAAAAACAAAAGTGTGCATAGTATCTTCACATGTAATACATAACCAGCATGCATAGTATCTTGTTATGGATAAAAAAATTCTAATAGAAAAATACCTTGATTCCCATTCTTCCCCACTGCAACCAATAGTGTACCCTTGTATTTCCCAATAAGAAAAGTAGCATCAATGAAGATCATAGGACGGAAGAAATTGTTGAAGCCATAGATAGAACCCTCGAAAGCGACAAAGAACCTTTCAAACTTCTTCGATACTTCATTTACTTCCAGTTCAACTACGCTACCTGGGTTATACTTGTTTATAACATCAATATACCATCTAAAACTAGAATAGGCTTGTATATCATTTCCCCACAAAACTTCCTTTCCATACTCAAGACCCGACCAAGCTTGATGGTACGATAACTCTAAACCATAGTCTTTCCAAAAAAATTCTTTTATATCTTCAGCTTTCTTCTTATTTGCATTGTGTCTAATATCATCCATGTATTTAGGGATAATCTTATTAGATAGATAATGTAGTAGGATTACATAGGTTCCTTTATATACAGTTAAGGGAAAACCCATATGGACCGCACATCCATGGGCCGCATGCCTTGTAACACTCCCCATTGTGCGGTTCAATAACAAAACTTTATACATAGTGCTTCACATATAGTGCTTTGAATGTAGTTCTTCAAATGTGTTGCTTCACTGAAACTTTGACAAGGAAAAACCCGGTGGGACAAAACCTTGAAAAAAGAGTATAACGTCTCGAGTCTTCGTAAGCTTCTCCGTTGGAGTTGGTCGTGGTAGGTGACTTCTCTTTTAGCTTCAAATGTAGCTCGCTCGTTGATGACCATTGTTTCTAAGTCAATTGCCTCATCAAAACCTTGTCAGGGAAACCCAAAGGGACAAAGCCTGAACTAAGGAAAAAGAGTGCAATATTAAGAACTTAGAACGGAGTTAGACTCACACATGTTGCCTCGTTAAAACCTTGACAAGTAAAACCCAGTGGGACAAAACCTTGGCGAAGGAAAAAGAGTACAACCCGATAAGTCTAGAAGTGCGCCTTTACTCATGTTGAATAACATTCTTACTTCTTACTTGAAGTTGTTTCGCTTGACATACTATCGTGTTCATTTCTTTGATTCCGACGCAGTTCAGTAATATCAACCCAATCTTCAAGTCTTCAGCATTCAACATATACGCCCGTTGTAGTTGTTTCGTTGTCTCTCTAAAAACCTTGTTGAGTAACAAAACCCTGTGGGAAAAACTAAACTCGGTCGAAGGGAAAAAGAGTACAACACAGTTTCACATTTCGAATCAAAATATGTCGGCATCATATCCTTGGATCCTCCCCCTGATGTCGGCATCTCCCCCTGATTTCATTCGGGGTAGTCTCTAGACAATTTCATTAGTCATGAGCTTTTCGAAAGTGAATATAGGGGATGATTTATAAGTCCACCATTTCTCACCCTGATAACTTTCGTTGAAGAAGAGATTATTGTTCCTTTATAATCAACAACTTCTAGATTGTACTTTTGGTATTGTAGTTGTCTGATTAAAAACCTTGCCGAGTAACAAAACCCTGTGGGAAAAAGTAACCTCAGTGAAGGGAAAAAGAGCACAACTTACCACTAGATGCTCCCCGTGATGTAGGACAATTTGTTTTGTACAATACATTCATGGGAGTTTGAACAACTTGTTTAGTCCAATATAGGTGGACGCATCCTTTAGTCCTACGCAGTCAGACAAGTTCTTTAGATTTCTGCAGTTATGCAATCATGAGAGTCGGACAATTCCTTTAGTCATATACTTTTCACATGTAATCATGGGAGTACAATACAATTTGCAATTGCATTAGAAAACTCTACTTGCGTCTTCATAGGGATAAGAACAAAACCCATGTCAATGGTTCCTTTTAGGTATCTAAAGATATTTTTGATACCATTCCAATGACGTTGCGTGGCGCTGAGCTACATTTAGCTAATAAGTTCACTGAGAACAAGATATCTGGTCGAGTACATTGTGTTAATTACAATAATGCGCTTATTGACTTATGTAGGGATATTCGTCTCCCAAAACATCTACGTCACCTTCCTATGGACGAGATTGATCTTTACGTAATCTAAAGTTCGACCAATTATGGGAGTGCTAGCCCGGTACACTTTGTCCATATTAAATTGCCTGAATATCTTATAGACATATGCTGACCGGTGGAGTAATATTCCACAATCTCGATGTTCTAGTTCAAGTTTTAGACACATCCGAGTTTCCCAAGATCTTCCATCTCAATTTCGAATTTCAAATAGTTTGCGGTTTCTCTTACTTCGTCAAAAGTACCTACTATGTTCATACCGTCGACATAGACAACTATAATTGCAAATCTGGAACTTGTTTCTTTTCAAAACACGCAAGGGCACAATTTATTATTTGTATATCCCTTCCCAATCAAATGATCACTTAGACGGGTATAACACATCCGTCTGGATTACTTTAATCCGTAAAGTGAGTATTTCAACTTAATTGCCAACGCACTCCGTGGTTTAGAGTTACTTGATTTTGGGCAATAGAAGGCCATCTGGCACTTTCATGAATATCTCTGTATCAAGATCCCCATAGAGATATTATGTAACCACTTCCATAGGTTGCATTTCAAATCCTTCTGAAACTACCAAGCTAATCTAATTAGCAGAACATCATGATGTTCGCTACAAGAGAATAAGCGATCCAGGGGTTTGTGAGAAACCTTGCGCCACAAGGTGAGTCTTTAAACTTTAAGACTTCATTAATTATTATCACTCCACTTTGTGACAAATAATCTTATATGTCCCACGGGCTTTACACTTGGTGAGTTAGTAATACCAGACCAAATACCTGTATATTTGTCAGAGAACTAAGTTCTTCCTGGATTGCGTAGGCCAATATGCTCTCTGTTTGAATATAAACAATATAGAGCATGGTTCGATCTCATCGTGCTCTACTTCTGGAGCAACTGAATTATATCATCCATATGCACGCATGATCCTTCCACTGACTCATGTGCATTCTCATAATCCATTGGGATTTCATTGTTCTCTAGAATCATTTAAAACTTCGGAGCGTCCTCCAGTTTGATTCATGGACATGTTCAGAGACAATTTTATGAGATGATCTCAGATGATATAAATAATTATATTATGCCTTACTCACCTACTTCCTTTTTATGTGAGTATCTATCGAACCTGGTGGTCTCTCCAACTTCCTTTATGGAGCCACAGCCTCAACCATACTTCCACAGAGTATATTTGCAACACCTTAGTTTATGGTGTGTATCCTTATTTAAGAATATTTAACCTTGAAGGCACGGTTTCAGTTGGTATGTTTACTCTCGTCACTATAGCGATATCAGTGTACATCCTTAATATCGAAAATCGTTTTTCACATCACATTCACATTGCGAAGTGCGGGGATCAAGATGAGACATCGTGGGAAACACACCACGATAATTCATGTCGTTCCCTTGGGAAATACTTTTCCTTACCTCCCTCTAACGACGGGAAGGTTGTCTCATTAAAATGACTATCCACAATTCTAGCGGTAAAGAGATCGCCTGTCAAAGGTTCTTCGTAGCGGATATTTGTTGGGGATTCGTATCCAACATAAATACTTAATCGTCTATGTGGACCCATCTTAGTACGCTGTGGGGGCGTATAGGCATATGTATGGCACAACCAAAATGCGTAAATGTAAAATATTAGGCTTATATCCAGTTACCAACTGGTACGCATAATATGGTTGGCTATAAGTGGGTCTGAAGCGAATAAGTAAAATTGCATGTAATATGACGTACCCCAAGCAGTAATAGGCAGGTATTGGAACGCATAAACAATGCCTTAGCTATGATGTTAGCTTCCGCGAGACCAATTCGGGAATGTATGGGGTACATGATGCTCTATGTCAACTCCTTTAGACAGACAGAAATCATCAATTCCTTTTGATGTAAATTCTCCAGCATTATCAAGTATGACAAACTTGATTATATGATCATGGTGGTGAGCCCTTATACGTATCATTTGTGCTGGGAGCTTTGCAAAATCAGTATTTGTTGTGGACAACAATGCAAGTGTGACCAACGGGTCGAAGCATCATCCAGGACCATAAAATACTTGGATGGTCCGCATTCTGAATGTATAGGTCCACAAATATCACCTTATATCCTTTGTGAAAATGGATTGTTTTTTCTTTGGTATCTTTAGTATAAGATGGTCTCGATCTTGTCTTTGCTAAAGAGCAAGCTTTGCATTATGAGTGATGTGCCTTCGATAAGGCCAACGAAGAAAATGGGATAAATGTTATTACTTTAAAAGGTGAAGATTGCACTTCACTTACTTTAGAAGACAATAACCGCGCTTCAATTCCTTTAGAAGCAAATTTTGTGTTTCAGTTACTTTATAAAGCACATTGTTACTTTTCGTCGTAACAATATTTTGTCCCATTTATTTCTCACTCGAAAGAATGATGTCGGTGTGAGTTCTTTAAAACATAGATCATCAAATGTCGACCTGGACACCCTAGTCGGTAGTGCCAAAGCTTGTATAGGTCACTGACCAATAGTTCGTCGTTGGAAACAATATAGGATTCAATGATCCTAATAGTGGTGATGTACAATCCACTAGAGTGACTCAATAGTTTCTCTAAGATGCGCTTCCTTCCGCATTCACTAGAAGTAACATAAAGTTCCATTTTCATAGCGAATTTCCAAACGATAGCCATTTGAATGAATATCCTTAAAACTCACAAGGTGTGGTTAGCTCTAAGTGCTTATAGAGCTTCTTTGACTTTAAACCTTGTGTCGCTGGTGACAAGATTTGAGCAATACTTCGCCCAATTATTAATTTCGATGATCCAATCATCGTAGTCACAAAAGGAGCAAAATCAACAAACAATTGTCCATTTTCTTAGGATAGTGCGGGTGGTTCCACTATCGAATAGACATTTGATCTCTCCTTAAGGCGTTCCTTTAAGTACATCACGCAGGAATGTCATACAATTGAATAGTTTATCTCAGGTACTTTTGAGAATTTTTGTTCTATTAGAATGGCGTCCTTTACATTCTAATATACATGCTAAACAACAGATTATCGTAAACAAAGTAAAATTCTATAACACTTAATAGAAAGATAAATACTTACAAATAATCCAAGTTTATTACATCAAGAAGGTAAAAACATGTTTAGCTAAGCACACACACAAAAAAAAATATAGTAGACCAAAGCGACTTATAACACACTTGGATTAAATGTTACGGCACAAGCAAAATCAGGTGTATCCATTATGTGGCAACGTCCTTTATGCCATGGAAGCCTGAAAGTGTTGGATTGATGTCAAGAGTAAAATCATTTTCTTCCACATAGTGAGACTCTTGTTCGATAGTTTTCCAGTACTTTTTGTAGCTTGTAACTACGTTGGAACTAGCCTTGCATTGCTCGAACCAATGTCAGATAAATCCACAGCTTAAACAAGGCGCAAATCCGTCTGCAGCCTTTTATTGGCGGGATTTTTACAAGTGTTTCTCGAAATTAGTGTCACTACTAGTGTGGCCAAAAGTTCATTCTCTGCGAAAATGATTACAGTAAGATTTACGTAAGACCAAATTCTTTTATGATCATAATCCTGACAACAAATTTACACAGATTGCAATAAAAAAACGACCAGCCAAATTTCTTTATGGTCATGGTCACTTGCGTTTAAATTACTAATTAAATTACTTTATGATTTTAACAGGTGCATCATGTTTGCTTACCAAATTACTGCAACAGGACCGGACTAACTGGGGCACAGGTCCTACTGTGTGTTGGCGTGGATCTGAAACAAGACCGGACTAACTAGGACACAGGTCCTACGGCGTGGATCGGCCAATAGTCTTATTGTGTGTTGGGCCAACATTAACATAAGGTAATGGCTCAACATGTTTCACTTGACCCACTAACAAAACAAATGAGTTCTTAGGGGGTCCGGTTGCTACGTGGTGTGATACACTCTGGTGTTGGTGTACGGAGGTCGGGGTTTACTGTATAGAGGTTTCTTACGAGATTCTCTTATGTAGTCTTATTAGGGTTCTAGATTAGTCATATAACGTAAACAAAGACAGACATATAACGTATACATGTATGGATCACGTCGATTTTGAAAGATAAAAAGCAAATCAGTCAACCATGTGCACTATGTTTATGTAATTATGTATACTTCAAGGTAGCATGTAAGATGAATCAACCGCAGACAACGTTTCATGGTCTCAAATAAAATCGTTTTAGGCATACCTCTGGAGCGCAATTGATTTAGAGAAAAGAAAACCAATAAAACGTTAAGGATCGTGGGAATAGCTTTTGCAATCGGTCTTCTCATGCGGATGATGATAACCTCTTTTTGGATAATCACCTTCTCCTTTTCTTTCCTTTAACGCGTTTGATTTGGAAAACTAAAAATATATAAACAATACAGGTGGTGATTTAACGATGCATAAACTATGCCGTGCAGAGGGTAATCGATTGAAGATAGAAAAATAGAAGTATGGTATCGACAACGACCGGTGATGTCGATAAAAAAGAGAAGGAAAGCTTTTTTTTTTTTTTTCGGCTGCTAGGGTTAGAGTATCGGGACTGATAACGTATTTAGGGATAATCTTATTAGATAGATAATGTAGTAGTATTACATAGGTTCCTTTATATACGGTTAAGGGAAAACCCATATGGACCGCGCACATCCATGGGCCGCAGGCCCTGTAACACCATGATAATTTTCTGCACAAACTTGCGCTTGCATTTAAATTTGACAAGATTGGTTACCCCAGCTCCGCATGTATGCTCCTTGTGAAAAGTTTTAATCTCAAAAGGTTCTTTTGACCAGCAACCGCTGAAGTGTGTAATCTCCACTTGCAAGTTGTTGAGTCGGATTTTGCGCACTACAAAAAAAAAAACACATAAACAAACAAAACAGAAAAAAAAAATAATAACAATAAAAAGAATGTACATGTTATCTGCACAAGTAAAAAAAACCTATAAAGTATGCGACAAATGCACAAAAAACAGTACAAAATAAGTATGTGAGGTATGTATGCACATGTTTCTTTGCTGACCATACCACTGTTGACAAGCATATATTATTATAAAAAAAAGGTTACCTTAACAGTGTACCGGTCGGGAGCACTCTTCAAAGTTTTGTAATGAAAACCAAAAGCAATACAATGCTTATCGACAGCGGTACGGACAGCGTCTGCACCCCTTAAAAACTGCTCACCCACATCTCCTAGTACAGTCTCCCACTCCTTTAACCTTCCAGGTCGACAAACTTCAGACCCGTCTTCAAACATTGCAACGGTGGAATCCTCAGCCAATTCATCTTCTACAACAATTTGATCATCTATTGATACTGCCCCCGTTGAAGAACAATCACCATCAAATTCAACCGACAATACAAGTTCATAGCCACTTTTCATACTGCAGAGAAAGATCATTGCTTGTAGCTGGGTATCATACTTCATATACATTTTATTACCGTCGCAAAAATAACTGAAAAAGAATTTCGTGCTACGAAAAGCTGCCCAACGAGATGCAGCTATGGCCTTAAGCTCATCAACAGTGCATGAAGATGAGACAGTATGGGGGAATCTTAAATTGCAAAATTGAAAATAACTGTAACACTTATAGCCATATTTGTCTCTGTTTTCAAAACTGGAAACTGACTGCACCAAAAGTAGAAAAAAAAAACACATGTTAAGACTACATGCACACTACAAAAACAAAAAAACAAAACAAAAAAAAAACATATGTATTTTACTGTAATGTAAAAAAAAACATGTTCATACTAACTTCACATATGTTCACTATACACTAAAAAGACATAACATCATAGAGAAACACAAAACAGATCATACTGACAAGCAAAAATTACTTAAACATAATCTATTAGATGGATGTTAAGAGTATATGAACACTTCAAATGAATGATCTTAGTAGATAGACAAAACAGAAAAACAAGATGAATGATCTTAGTAGATAGGCAAATGTAGATAGTAAATCTAACTCATTCGTAATCGTAGTCTGGTTTTGTTTGCGTGATTTCTTGTCTTCGGAAATTGACTTATGATAAATTCAGCTGAAGGAGACCTAAAAACATATGAAACATCTTAACTAAAATTACAAGTAAAAACCATATATCAAACTAGGAGAATGATCTCTTACCTTAAACTAGGAGAAGAATTTGAAGTCAAGAATTGAAGATCTTCAACTGATGATTCGTTTCTGAAGATTTTGTCGTAAACAAACGCAATCTATCGAATCAAAAAATTAAACCTAAAATCGAAACCTAAAATCAATTTCAAACCTAAACAATCTAAACATCAAATCATTGAAATACAAATTTGAAAAAAGAATTTGACGATTTTGAAACTGAAATCTATTGTGCTGTAACTTTCGCTCGCCTTCTCTCGATTTCAGTATCTAACGACAACAACTGAAAACCTTCAATTCAAAATTCCGTTGAGAAATAAATGCTGGAAGGGTAATTTAGTCACAAAACCTTATAATTTGATGATGTTATGTGCGCGAAATTATCAGTTTGACTCTGGACATTATCCATTAAACCTTCCAGTTCAGTTGGGCCTTAAAAAAAATCTGGACCTCTGAAGCCCAGGGTCAAGAGAGTAAGGGAGAGCGAGGAGAGGGTTAAACACCAAATTTTCAGTTTTTAGATTTAGGTTGATCGGATTCGGAACGATTCCTAGGTTGGCTCGGCAAGAAGGCATAAGGAATTGGCTTCAGATTACCAGAAATGTGAACGGTGGGGTTTCTTGGAACCTAGCTATACCAAGGAGAATTTCCACTGTAGAGCATTAATTATCACTAAGAAGAGTAATCAGCATAAATTTGTTGTCTAAAACCTGAGAATTTTGGTGCGTGGGCCCCGTTTCCGGCGTAATCCACGGAATAAAGCCGTTAATGTACTCACCACCCCTCACTCAGGGACAATTCGGTACATAATAATAACTCCTTATTTTATTATATTACCCCTCTTTCCCCAATTTTCCTCGAATTTAAAACTGAAAAAAGGAAATCTAACTTGTTACAAAAATTAAATTTTCTCACGAAAAATCGGTGATCGAGAAACAAACTCCCTTAAAAAAACCGCTTTATTCACACACTTACTTATCTTCACTCTATTTAAACCACCAACAACGCATCACACCAGTTCTTCAGAGTATTCTCACTTTCCCAAAAATGAAAACCGCTTTCTTTTTCATCCTCACCGCTGCTTTCCTTTTCACTAGCGGTTTTTCCAAACAGCTTCATTTCCAAACACTCGTTCCAAATCCACTCTCATCGTCAAAACCACAGTCAGTAAACTTAGATGATTTCTCATGGAGTGAATCGGAATCTCTAACCACCACAACAACAACAGAATCAACCACAGAATCATCATTAGCAGGGGAGGCTAAATCTATCCTTACACTCAACTTACAACATGTAGATTCACTCACTTCAAAGGAAGATGAAACTCATGAATCATTGCTCAAATCAAGACTACGAAGAGATGAAGCACGTGTCAACACACTGAAATCCATGGCGGTAAAAGCAAGATCTTCTTCTCCTGGTAAAAATGTAACAGGTAGTAGAGGTAAAGATTTCAGTGCTTCAATAATCTCAGGATTAGCACAAGGAAGTGGTGAGTATTTTACTAGATTAGGTGTTGGAACACCACCGAAATATGCATACATGGTTCTTGATACTGGTTCTGATATACCATGGATTCAATGCCAACCTTGTAGAAAATGTTATTCACAGACAGATCCAATCTTTAACCCATCCAAATCAAAATCATATGCTGGTGTCACTTGTAGTTCACCATTATGTAGAAAACTTGATGCATCAGGTTGTAATCAGAAGAAATCTTGTTTATATCAAGTATCTTATGGAGATGGTTCATTTACATTCGGAGAATTGGCTACTGAAACATTTACATTCAGAGGTACTAAAATACCTAAAATAGCCTTAGGTTGCGGTCATGATAATGAAGGTTTGTTCGTGGGGGCTGCTGGTATTTTGGGACTAGGTCGTGGTAGATTGTCTTTTCCAACACAATCTGACCATCGGTTCGGTGGGAAGTTCTCTTACTGTCTTGTCGACCGGACTTCATCGACATCATCTAAACCGTCTTCCGTTGTTTTCGGTGAATCGTCTGTTTCTAAATCGGCCGTGTTCACTCCAATGCTGCAAAACCCTAAACTGGATACGTTTTATTACGTGGGTTTACTGGGGATTAGTGTTGGTGGTGTTCGTGTGTCTGCGATTAGATCGTCGTTTTTCAGACTCGATAAAGCTGGGAATGGTGGTGTCATTATTGACTCGGGCACTTCTGTAACTCGTTTAACTCGGCCTGCTTATACAGCTTTAAGGGATGCATTCCGTGTGGGGACCAAAGGTTTGAAATCTGCGCCTGGTTTCTCGCTATTCGACACGTGTTATGATTTGTCAGGACAGAAAGAGGTGAAAGTACCTACGGTTGTTATGCACTTTGGTGGTGGGGCTGATGTATCATTGCCGGCTGCGAATTACTTGATACCTGTTGACACTAATGGGGTGTTCTGTTTTGCTTTTGCGGGTACAACTGGTGGGCTATCCATCATTGGGAATATCCAACAACAAGGCATCCGTGTTGTGTTTGACCGAGCTGGGTCTCGAGTTGGATTTGCGCCACGCGGGTGTGCTTGATATATTTATACGACTGCACGTTGGAATGTAATTCCAGCAAAGAGTGTTGTAAACTACTACTTGTATGAATTCTGCTAGCTAACATCTTTAGAAACATAAAATGTTGGACTGGAGTTTCTAATTTCCTAATAGTGATTATATTTGGTTTCATTAAGAAGTAGCACTTTGTGCTTTATGTACTGTTTGTTTTGATGATATGAGTTTTATTTATGTTCATTTTGCAATGAGTATGCCGAGATAATACTAAAGACTGAAAGACACCTATTTTGGTTGAGAAAAGAGTGGTGTCTCACTGTATCTGGTGTTCAACGGCCAAGTTTATGTGGAATTCCAACCTCAATTTAAAAATTAGATTGAGATTCTACTAGTGTTGAGCAGATTAGAGTCCTTTTGGAGTATTCACAAAGGCCTCTTGGTTAAGTTGCTTAGTTACTGTATTTCCGTTTCTTTTGTTATGGCACATAGACAGCGAACGCTGTGAGGGATGGGAGGAATCTTAGTCCCCAACAAGTATGTTATGTCTAGATCAGGGAATGCCTGATAGAATAGAACAGTGGGTAAATGAAGGTTCACCTCATACAAGTTATGGTCTGAGTTTGTCTGGTCTAAGTTTCAAATGTATTGGGGCATCATTCCTCTTCTGGGTTTTAAAGTAGTGGTTTCTTTTATGTCCAAATTGTTTGGCGACCTTGATCAGTACAACCTTTACAGTGGTTCGAAGAATTCTGTGTTTATTGTTTGCAGCAGAGAAAAGAGTTCTCCAAGGGAATGGTTTTGCCTCGTACAAACATGCCAATAGTCTGAGCATGGGTATTTTAAGGTAAGTTTCTGTTATGTGCACTGTATTGTATGATGTATTGTCGTATGATATATTGTCGTATGATGTATTAGGTGTTTGAATAAAAAGGCTGATTTGGGGGCCGGAGAAAATGATAGTGGGACCGGGATTTTTATCCCTATCCTAGAGTGTGTTATAAGGGGTGTCAAAATGATATGAAAAGTCTAAGTTACCCTTTTAAATTAAGGATTAACAAAAACCTTTATCTTCTTCTTCATCGTCTTCTTCATCGTCTCATCGTCTCATCGTCTCCTCCCGTTGTTTATTTTTGTCTATGATTAAGTTTTTATGCTTTGATTCCTCTTTTGAATGGTTAAAAATGATAGTTCAGAGTGATTTTCGGCTGGATAAAACCCTAAAAATCTAGACGAAAATCAATTATCGTCTGTGTTGAAAAATAAGTTACCAAATGTGTCGCAGCCAATCCAGCCGAAAATAGGCTTAATTTTGAAAAAGCTAGCCGAAAATTTACTGTACATCGTCTTCTTCATCGTCTTCTTCTATTTTCGGCTGGATTCTGGGTTAAAATTGAGCCGAAAATAGGCTATGGAATCACAAAATCTAATTGTCGGCTGGGTGAAACCCTAAAAATCTAGACGAAAATCAATTATCGTATGTATTTCATGCAACAAAACCAGACGAAAAATAAGTTACCAAATGTGTCGCAGCCAATCCAGCCGAAAATAGGCTTAATTTTGAAAAAGCTAGCCGAAAATTTACTGTACATCGTCTTCTTCTATTTTCGGCTGGATTCTGGGTTAAAATTGAGCCGAAAATAGGCTATGGAATCACAAAATCTAATTTTCGGCTGGGTGAAACCCTAAAAATCTAGACGAAAATCAATTATCGTCTGTATTTCATGCAACAAACCAGCCGAAAAATAAGTTACCAAATGTGTCGCAGCCAATCCAGCCGAAAATAAGCTTAATTTTGAAAAAGCTAGCCGAAAATTTACTGTACATCGTCTTCTCCATCGTCTTCTTCTATTTTCGGCTGGATTCTGGGTTAAAATTGAGCCGAAAATAGGCTATGGAATCACAAAATCTAATTTAGTTTCGGCTGGATTTGTTGCCAAAAATCCAGACGAAAATTAATGGTGGTGGTGGCGGTGGCGCTGGTGCCGGTAGTAGTGGTGGTGGCGGCACTTTGAATAGTTTAACAACTAATCTAAGTTTAGTTAAACTAATCTGATTCATTAGTTCTAATTAAATAGGGATATTTTGGTATTTAAGAAAATATGTCGGATAAGGGGTTTTTGAAAAAGCTTAGAAATAACTCTATTTTGTTTTATTATCCGGTCCCCCTATCATTTTCTCCGGCCCCCAAATCAGCCTTTTTGAATAAAATATCCGACTAAGTTAGAATCCAAAGATATATTGGATTAGTTACGGCAGTTGGATTAACTACTGCAAGTAGTTATTTTGTGTAGTATAAATATTGCAGAATCAGATTGTAAAGATAGTAAGTGAATATAATGTGTGTTAGAGAATTATTCTCTTTGAGGGTTGTTGTCCTATAAACAGGGTGGTTTCCCTTATCAACCAGTTATCCTATCAATCAATAATCCTTGCTAAGTGTTGTGATTCTATGGAGAAGATAATAGTTGGTATCAGGAGCCACATCGGTCATGGGAAGAACAAGCAGGAAGAATATGCAGTGATGATATTTATTAACAGCAAATGTTTAAACTTGCTCAGGAAATCAGAGATGACTTTAGAGAAATCAGAGATGCTTTGAAAAGATCCAAACAAACCTTTTAAAACCCTCTCAAAAACTCTGGTAATACTACACAAACATCTTCAAGAATAAGAGTTTTCAATTTGGGTGAGTTCTTTGATATTTTTGAAGAAAATATGGAGATCACTAGAACAAGAATTAGAGGTTTGCCTACATTCAATATTTCTGACTTTTTCAACATTTTTGAATCGCCAACAAACAATGAAGCTTCCTGTTTAAATATTCCATCATTCCAAGCATGTTCATCCTATGAAACTCCATTTGTTTTAACCATGTTTAATCGGATTTATTTGCGATTTGGTGGTCATAAACTACAATGTGTGAAGACAAGTTGGAGTGAAAGATATAAGGGCCGATTTCGTGGTCGTATTAAATCTTCTTCCTTAATCAATATTTGGGTAGCAAAAACAGATGTTCAAGAAAGAGATATAATGTTTGTTTGGGTTGCAAGAACGTCTATTACAAAGGTACAATTCCTACGGTATTGAAAATGGTGCAGGAAATTGCTACTTTAACTTAAAGTCCACAAGCACTAGAAATCCTACTTCGATGAATGCCAACTAAATGCATGAAGAACAAAGTTGATTTGAAGGGGGTGGGAATGTTATTTGCATTGTATTGTCGTATGATGTATCAGGTGTTTGAATAAAATATCCGACTAAGTTAGAATCCAAAGATATATTGGGATTATTTACGACAGTTGGACTAACTACTGCAATTAGTTATTTTGTGTAGTATAAATATTAGAATCAGATTGTAAAGATAGTAAGTGAAATATATTGTGTGTTAGAGAATTATTCTCTTTGGGGGTTGTTTTCCTATCAACAGGGTGGTTTCCCTTATCAACCAGTTATCCTATCAATGAATAATCCTTGCTAAGTGTTGTGATTCTATGGAGAACATAACAGTTTACCTCCACACGTAACATGATGAGTTTTCTTCGAAGGAAACTCCTAAACCTCCCAATGATCACTCAGAGTGTAATCAAACTCTCGAGAGAATCTCTCTAAACACAATATTCATTACATTCCATTAAACAATTACAGCAAACTATTTATATTAGGTTCTACAATTACAGTTATTGTAACCAACACTTATTATCCTAATTCACAAAGGTACATGCTAATCCTAGATACATAACATTTCTTCCGCCCTAAAAATCAACCTTGTCCTCAAGGTTGTAAGCACACAATTATGATCTTCTCTATCTTTTCTTTTTGGACTTGATCACTTCAATAAAAAGGAGATATTTTCAATAAAATGGATACCACTGACCGCTCCAAAAACTGCAACATCGAAAGCAAAGATGCAGCAATCAGATGATGTTGTTTCCACATTTATTGCTTCCCTAAATCGGTCTTCTTCGACTAATTGTTCTTGTACTTGATCCACTTTTTCTTCCATTGGTTCATGCTCATCAAAAATAGGAAAGAAATCAACAATATCGTATGAAGAAGGATTTTTAAATCTAGTACGAGTGATTTCCCTTTTTTCTTCGAAGATATCAAAGAAATCAATCAAATAACAACACCCTTGTCTTCGAAATTCCTCCATTGAACGATCATAAGCAAGTTGGGCTTTCCGTAACTCTGTCATGTCACGAAATTCTTGTTTGATTTCAATTAGACTTGCAAGAACCCGCTGCATAAATTCTTCAGAACCATGTTGATATAGCATTTTGTTTTTCTACTGTGAATCAAAACACTAACAACACCACACAACCGAAGTTTAAGAATTTTATTGGAAGAGTATCTAGTAGAAAATATTCCTCGGTATCTTTTGTGACCGAAAACAATAGGATAAAATCTTTAAAAACTTCGGAGATTTTGGTTAGGAGAATCTAGAATGAAAATATACTTTACACAGTAGATTTTTAGGACACAAGAATTCCAATAATATAAACTTGTGACCAAATTAAAAGACCAAAATCTCAAACAAATTTGCGGAAGACACAAACCTGCTCTGCATACCAATTGTTACGTGCACACACGTAACATGATGAGTTTTCTTCGAGGGAAACTACTAAAACTCCCAATGATCACTCAGAGTGTAATCAAACTCTCGAGAGAATCTCTCTAAACACAATATTCATTTCATACCATTAAACAATTACATCAAACTATTTATATTAGGTTCTACAATTACAGTTATTGTAACCAACACTTATTATCCTAATTCACAAAGGTACATGCTAATCCTAGATACATAACAGTTTTCTTATTTTATCATTAACTCCAGTCTCGGATGGTTTGGAAGGTAAAAGGTTTACTCTTTGCCAATGGAATAAGATTGTAGACTCTTTGGAGTTGGAAGGTAAAAGGTTTACTCTTTTCTTATAACTGAGATAATGACCTCCCACTGTGGTCGCCAAATGTTTTAGGGGTAAAACAATAATGAGAATCTGAGGGGTAAAGTGTGAAGTGTGATAATGTAATAAGAAGTTGTAATGGTATTCGAGAGGTCAAGATCGAACGAGACTCGCCTAAACCAAGAAATGGCCGTTCGAGTATTGCTTCAGTTACAAGAAGAGGATATAGGGTTGGTTTAGGGAGGGAAGCAGAGAAAGATGAGATCAGAGAATTGCTATAATTTCTGTGATGTTGATGATTAAATTGCTAAAAAAGAATGGATATTCAGTTCTCACTAGATATTGAATGCTGAATGAGAAGAGTTAATCAATTATCGATAAGACAGATTGATTATACTTGCACTGAATTAAACTGTTGAACTTGTCTGTTCTTGTTGTTGTTTCCAAACTGGTCGAGTGACCTATTTATAGCAATAGAATTCCAACTGATCTCGTAAGAAGTGGAAGAGTGGGAGTGTGGAGTGAGTGGGGTCAGTTGTTAAGAGTCTTGCGCCTAATAATAGGGAAGACTAACAACCCACTACCTTATCCCATCTTTCCAGCAACGTTCACACGACTTAGTGTCTTTCCCGTTGAGTGATTGAGCCGTTGCAATCACACGTGCCGTAGACCGCCAAACCAAAACCCTAAAGAATATCCCCCCATGTAACTAATCTTGATTCTCGTAAGATTTGTTAAATATTTGTTAAGTCAAAGATGACTAGGTGCAAGTCGTACCAATTACTGGTAAACTCAGGACTTTGCAATAAGATAGAGATTTAAGCGATAAGCTTGTGTATCTCTTTGAGATTTGGTCTAAGGATTGAGCCGGGCAATCGCCATTTAAACCAATGAGATAAGTCTAAGGATTGAGCTATGCAACCACCATTTAGACTGAGAGGATTTCAGCAACTCTCTGTGGCAATAGTCAAGTACATACGACTTTTGATTTGCCATAAACATGAGAAATTGGCTTGTGGCATGTAATGCACCAATTCTCTGAGTAATAAAGACATATGAATGTCCAAAATAATATAAGTCATATCCATGAGCCATGATTAAGAATTATAGCACTGATTTATTGATGCAAGTCTATAATCAGGAAAAATAGACGAGTGATGCTAACACGGCGTAGCCATCATCAAGAATGCATAAGCATTGCCAATCCAGCTTGTGGCTAGGCTCCCATCCGGCAATGTACAAGATTAATTTCTTTGGTTTTCTAATAAAGTACTTGTTTTATAATAATAATAATAATAATAAGCCATGTTACATAGCATAATAATCCTATTAGGAAGTTAGGCATAGGACGTAAAAGGATAAGCCATAACATTACGTTATCTTCAGATTTCTAGACAGCTTGCACGTTGTCCATTCTTTTTTTTTATACGAAGCTGATGATTTATTAATTAGAAGAGGATAGAATGTCTAACATCAAAAAATTTGAAAGAAAAACAGGAGGAACATCACTCCAAGACTCGGTAACCATGTTCTTACGTGCATGCTTTGCCAAGGCATCAGCACAATTATTTCCTAGCCTATTGATATAACTAAAGTCTGAAGAAGAAAATTTATCTAAATTGAAAATAATATCTGCTATCACTCATCTATTCTGCCAAGCAACTGTGCATCCACCGCGTTTAATGGCTTTAACCACTCGCTCAGCATCAGCTTCAAATTGCACCTTCCTCCATCCCATGCTAGCTGCCCATTCCAGAGCTTTTTCCGCAGCCAGGCACTCCATTATTTCTGCATCTACCGCATCTCTGATGAAGAAGCATCTGGACCCGATATGGTTACCTGCAAAATTACGAGCAATTAGACCAACTCCACCATATTTAGTACTACTAGAAAATGAGGCGTCACAATTAATTTTAATACAATCCATATTTGGCTTATGCCAGACTTGGTTTTTAGCGGGCACAGAATTGTTACAATTCTGTCTCCTGGATCTGACAGTTTCCGCATTATCAAGAAACCTATTAATAAAGAGGAGAAGATATTCAGGACTAGTAGTTTTCTGCTCGAACACCATAGAACACCTCTTTCCAGAGATGCCAGGCTATAATAGCCATCTTCGTTTTAATAGCATCATCCAGATCATCATCCTCTAACCATTCTATCATCCATTGTTTTAGAGAATTCCAGTTTCCTGCGCTTGTTCGAAGACCCAGAGTTTTGAACCATATCATTCTGGCAATGGGACAATCAAGATTAATGTGCTTAGCTGATTCTAGGTGGTGATTGCATCTATCACACTTCAAGTCTTCAATATGAATATGTCTGCCATTCCTCTCTTTAGACGATAATATATCCTTGACACACTTCCATACAAACATTTTTACTCTGGGGATGGTATCCAGGTTCCAGATCTTCTGCCAATAATTGTGTCTGCAGGGTACAGGATTCTGTGTCCTTTTAAACTTGATATTGTAGAGGATATCATAAGCTGATTTGACTGAAAATTCCCCATTTCTTGTCATGGTCCAGATAAGTTTATCTTCACAATGCTTTGGAATTCTCATAGCAAGAATTTTGCTAGCTGTATCTTGATCAAACAGGTTATAGATTACCTCTTGTTTCCAGCAGTGATTAGTTTCATCAATCAGATCTGCAACTACCTTGAAATTGTACGCCCCTGTAGCTTCATAACGAGGTAAAGGAGGCACCTCCAGACCTGGTACCCACTTATCCTTCCATATATTAATCTTAGAACCATTACCCAAAGACCAGCAACTATATTTCTTGATAAAGTTGAACTCATTACTAATACTGCGCCAAGACCAAGTTGAATCCTCCTTGGGTTCAGAGTGTAATACCGTTGTTGTTGGAAAATATTTAGCCTTGAGAGAAGAAGACCATAAGCTTGATGTAGCAGTACACAGGCGCCAAGCGTTCTTTGCCAGTAAAGCAAGATTAAAGCAGCTAAGATCACGTATATTAAGTCCACCATCTTCAGTTTTCCTGCATATACTAGACCAAGAAGTGTAGAAGAGACCTTTGTCAGGCTTATTCCACCAATATCTTAACTGGAGGGAGTTCATCTTTTTTATGGTCTCCACCGGCAGTTTGAAATTATTCATCTGATGTAGAGGAACTGAACTAAGAACATGCTTCACCATAACCGTCCTACCAGCTTGAGACATATCATTACCCCTCCATTTTGACAGTCTATGTTCCATATTATCAATGAGTATCTTGAAAGAGATTTTCTTCTTTTTCTTCAGAAACAGTGGAATTCCAAGGTACCTCTCATTGTCAGCCATCTTTTTAACCCCTAACCTGTCTACTATATTGTTTGAAATTGAAGCTGACAAGTTGCTGCTGAAACTAACTCTGCTTTTTTGATAGTTGATAAGTTGCCCTGAGCTTGTACTGAAGTCTTCAAGAATCTTCAATAGATTGGTGATGTTTGCTTGATCTGCCATTAGAAATACTAGGCAATCATCTACAAAAAGCAGATGACTTATACTAGGTGCATTCCTTGCAATTGTGACTCCTTGTATCTTCTTACATTTCTCAGCAGCACTCATAGCTCTAGATAATGCTTCCATAGCAATGATAAACAGATGTGGAGAGAGCGGGTCTCACGAGTAGGACAGAAAGCAGGGCAATCAGATTCATTAAGGATGATAGAAATCTCCGTAGTACTAATGCATTGATACACTAATGAACACCAACTCTCTGAGAAACCCATAGATCTCATAACATTGATTATGAAGCTCCATTCTAGCCTATCAAAGGCTTTGCTCATATCAAGTTTTAGGGCCATAAAACCTGCAGTATTAGTTTTGGGAGTCCTTTTGAGCTTATGAATTACCTCATGAGCCAAGGAAATATTATCTGATATTAATCTACCAGGGACGTATGCAGATTGAAACGGTGAGATGACTTTATCAATAACAGTCTTCAATCTACGGGCCATCAGCTTTGAGATGAGTTTGTAGGACGTATTGCAGAGGGCAATAGGCCTATAGTCTGCCGCTTTAGATGGAACCTGAACCTTAGGAATTAATCGAAGCCTCGTCTGATTTAGTTTCTTAGGAAGAAAACTTGTTCTGAAGAAATTTTGAACAACCGCTACTACGTCTTCTTTCACTATGTCCCACTGTGTCTGGTAGAATCCAGGAGGATATCCATCGATACCTGGTGCTTTCCACGGTTCCATACTCTTTAATGTTTCAAATATTTCCTGCTCCATAGGAATGCTGGTGAGGAGATCATTTTCTGCTGCTGTTATGACTGATGGAATATGACTTAAGAATTCCACATTCTGTTGGGGGTGTGATGTACTGCTGACTTCTTTAAAATGATTCGTCAACAGACTGGATAAGCTCTCTCTATCTAAACACCATGAACCATCTGGAGCCTGAAGGAAATCAATTTTGTTCCTCGACTTTCGCCTATTCGCATTTACATGATGCATTTTTGAGTTTTTATCCACATCATTGTAGTAATAATCATTGGCTTTCTGTTTCCAGAAATCATGCTTAATTCCTCTCCAATGTTCCAAATCTTCTTCTAGTTTCTGAATCTGTGCAGTGTTATGTCCATCTCCATGTTGTTGAAGATTGTTTAACTCGTCATAGATGCCCTGTATCTTCTCCTTTATATCCCCAAAGGTGTTTTTATTCCACTCGGCCAGCAGCTTCCTTGTCACTATCAGTCTATGATCGAATTGATGAGCAACAGACCCTGAACTGTAAGAACTCCAAGCTTCCATGATTTGGTCTCTGCATGTAGGGTTAGATAACCAACAACCAAAGAACTTCCAGTTTTTATAGGGTGTGTAGTCATGATTATACAGATTAAGTAAAATGGGAGTATGATCAGATCCAAGTTGGGGCAAGTGCAATAAATGTGAATCAATAAAAGCTAAAGACCATTCCTTGTTGATAACTGCCCTATCTAATCTACTCTTGATCTTACCTGTTCCATGTTTGTTACTTGACCAAGTGAAGTATTTTCCTCTATAACCTAAGTCAGATAGCCCACATTGATATAGGATCTGTACAATATGTGAAGACTTAGAACTAGAAGTTGCTGATTTTGTATTCCTTTCATTTGCATTAAAAGTGAAGTTTAAGTCACCTATGAGAACCCATGGTTGGGTCATAGCTTCTCCCAATTCACTAATGTAGTTCCAAAGGTCTTTTCTATCTAGTGGATGATGAGTACCATACACACAGGATAATAACCATTCCGGCTTAGCTGGATCATGTCTAACTAAACTGTGTATCATATTCTTAGATTGGTGCATGATTTCTAGTTCAAATCCATCTTTCCATAAAAATAATAGACCCCCTTTACGTCCCACTGAAGGTATGTACACCTTGTTAGGAAAGTGAAGAGGTTTCGCTAATCTCAGGATTTTATCAGAATCAATTTTTGTTTCTGAAATAAAAACTATATCTGGGTTATTTTTGTTGCACAAATACTGAAGATGATCCCTAGTTGCCTTCCCATTGAAACCCTGACAGTTCCATGCCAAAACTTTCATAGTGAAATTTAAAGGAG
>JAJJMA010168012.1:8968-25742 GCA_023529015.1 Papaver nudicaule | reverse complement strand
TTGAGTTTCCTATAATACTCCAAACTGTCCCGACCTATATCCAACAGTAATTACCAGGATGTTCTTTTCTTTTTTATGTTAGTTTGAAGTTTATTTATGTCGTTCATGGGTTAGTTATATGATTTGGTTTTCATGATTCTGTGTTTCAATAAAGATTAGAGATTTTACTTGAATTGCGATCAACTACTTTATTCCATTGTGTTTTTTTGGTGCGTGTTTCTTACTTGAAACAACAAAAATCTGTATTAAGGGCGTCTGCTGCTTCTGCGCGCCTCTTGTTTTGATTCTCGTTTCCTTTCCTTTTGCGCTTTCCTATAAACAAAAAAAAAAAAGATGCACCCCAAATCTATTGTTGCTTATCATCAAAGATGTGTCTATTACGTTCCAGCCAGCCATATGAGGCCTAGCATTATATGCTTCCCAAATCTTTAATAACATTAACAGCAGCAGCTTGGACACACGACTAAAGAAACTGACCCATTCTGGATGCATGAATATGAGGTCTAACATTATATATAGATCTGACTAGGAGGGTATCAATTCCGTGACTTTGTTCAATTCAAAAACAAATTCCGTGACTTTGTGATGGTGGTTTAAGGAATGTAGTCTGATTTTGGTTTCTAATGGCCAGAGATACTGAAGCAGGTGGTTGTGCACATGATTTTGAGCGGCTAAGAGTATCCGCTCCCGCAAGAGATCCTAATGCAGCAACTAGTTGTTAAGGATTGGCTCGACCAAAGCCATGAGGGTTAGTCCCACATAGAATAAGGAGGTTCTAGGTGGTGCCTAATAAGTTGTAGCATCTCCTAACATAGTACCGAGGCCTTTTAAGATAAAACCCCACACCCGACCCAAAGGTGGTTAAGTTGGGGACAGTATCGGTACTATGTGGTTGGGCCCGGAATGGGCCCGACAGTTCGTTGGATCCTTCAATTGGTATCAGAGCTAGGGCTACTTAGAGTTAGAGATCGAGTGGTTATGGACGGAGTGGTGCGCAAGGTGGAGCTAGGGCTCATTGATGGAGTTAGACCTGATCCCATCTAACTCAGGTGGAGCAAAGCTCATGGAACAAGGGAAGCCAAGGAGTTAGGGCTCATGGAGGAGTTGAACCTTCCACCATCTAACTCAGGTGGAGCAAAGCTCGAAGGGGCATCCAAGGTTCAAGGGCGCATAATGACTGTGACCATGTTCAATAGTAGTAACAACGGATGGTTGGTTGGTGAGATGGCTCTGGAACTCGCCAAGGTGGAGATTGTAAAGAAATGGCTCGACCAAAGCCACGAGGGTTAGTCCCACATAGAATAAGGAGGTTCTAGGTGGTGCCTAATAAGTTGTAGCATCTCCTAACATAGTACCGAGGCCTTTTAATATAAAACCCCACACCCGACCCAAAGATGGTTAAGTTGGAGACAATATCGGTACTATGTGGTTGGGCCCGGAATGGGCCCGACAGTTCGTTGGATCCTTCACTAGTATGGATTGAAGAGATAGATGTACAAGTATTGACTACTCAGCAATTATTTTCTGGGTAGTGGAGATTGCGGAATTAGCAGCAGTTGCTTTATCAACAGATACTGCAGCAGCCGAGCAGTAGCCCTGGTCGCAACTGGTCCAGTAGCAGTTGCTCCGCCGTTGGTGTGCAGCTGCCTCTTGTGGTATGGCTGCAGATCAAGGAGCAGAAAAAATGCTCCCTCTTCTGTTGGCGCCTTAACTGAAAAATCCACGCTTTTGTCTTTTGTTAATTGCATACAACAGAATTTTCAGGTGTTGTTCCAGTTTGTCCTTTGAGATTACTTGCACTAGCAGCTAGGGTGAACTCATCAGATAATTATTTTGATTAATGTGTGTTAGGAGTTTTGTTTACAATCCTTTCAATTCAAATTTACTCATTGGACTCACCAAAAATTTAACTCAAAATTAGCACGGGACCTAAAATTTAAATTTTCATATGGCCTGTGATTTTTTTTTCTTTTTGATCGCAAATTTGGCTAGCTAAATTTGGTCCCATTGACAATAATTTGGCCCCATGAACCATGGGATAGTAGATTCAGAAAACCCCTAATAAAAAAGGTTGTTTTACCCTTTCTCCATTGTTGCTAATTACATGATTAAAGTCTAAACAATATCATCATACACTAAAAGCTCTAAGTTGTAAAAGCTCCCACGTCGCACGGTGAGGGTACCCTCGCTTTCTATTGGCCGAGAAAGGGAGTTTGGGAGGGAGGCATTCTGGGGAGGACACTTGGCCGCTTCTGATTGGTTGAAAAACAGTTACACAATGTTTGCACTTCTTTAAAATATCACCCACGTTAGTGACGTACACCCACTTTACCTAACTCATTTAATTGGACCAATTACTATTTGACAAGTGTATCTTGAACTAACTCCCTTAAAATAAAAAAAATTACCTACTTTAAGTCTAGCCCCTGTTTGGTCTTTTCGCATGCTCTTCAAGGCCTATTTCGGTCTTTTTGTCCAAAATTAGATTTCTGCTAGGTCGTATATAAGAAATTCCCCTCTCCTCTCTACTTTTTTTTTTGACGGAATCCCTTCTCTTCTTTACGATTTGCTCTCTGTCCCCTCATTCGATCTGGCGTCCGGCAAGTACCTAACTAAGGCGGCGACGATGAAGAAAGACGCAGCAATCCTGTCTAGGTACAACAAATCCTACTGAGTTGGGATTAGGCATCTGAATCTTTGATGGAGAAGATGCGAAGTTTCAGTCTCAAAAAGGTACTAAGCCTGTTCCCAAAACGCCATATCTCAATCAAGTATCCGAGCCTAATCAAAACTAGCTTCCATAACGTACAATCAACACAACTATATCTATCGAAAAACCAAAATTACGTACCTTTAGAAATCAGCAGCACTATCTAAGGCGAAGCATAAGGGTGTATTACTATTGCAGTTAATGTTGTTTTGTTAGTTCTTATTTTTGTAAATTCACATTTCACTGTGGGATGTTTCCTCATTCAAATCTTAGCTTTTAAGCCTAATCAAATCTCGATTGTCAAAAAAACCGAAGGTTCTGTCCAGCAAAAGATCAATAGCTCAAAAATACATACAACCAAAGGTTCGGTCCAGTCAGGATTTGAAATACAAAAGGTTTACATAGAAGCTTAGGGACATAGAAACACAAAAGATTATGTTTAAGTCTCTCTTCTGTCTCAAATCCGTTTATTCTTTGCTTTTTATGGACGGTATAACTTATCAGATGTTCAGATGAATAGTAAACCCCGATAACAACAAAAACTCTCACAGTTTTCATCTCTATATCAAATTGTATTTAACTGTTATTGTGCCCACTTTCTTTTATTCTCACTTTTAAAGATTGTTACTCATTCAATTGGCTGCTTGATTGGCTTCCTTTCTTCTGAATTGTATTTTGTATTCTGAATTGTAGTGCAATACAGACCTCCTTCTTGGATGCATGCCACCGGGATTACAAGAGAGATAGCTTCCGGGGACGCCATGACTGGTGGTCAGATGGGAAATCAGTACCCTCGCCCGCAAAATGCACGTAATTCTATTGACGGTGACAATATGATTCCATGCGGTGTCCACAATGTTGGTTCCATTGTTGATTGATTAGTACTGTATCTTGATTAAGTCGTAGTCAGTGGGCGATGCAGAGAAGGCACTCCTTCGATTAGTTATAAGTTTTTCCACAGGAGAAAATTCTGCTTCTACCAGAGCAAAGACGAAGTACTTATGTTTGGCGAACTGGCATCTCAATTTGTAGTCAATTAAGAGGAAGAAACATCTAGCTCTTTGCAGAGAAAGCGTAACGCTATTGATGATGAAAATATTTGGAAGCTATGCAAACTACTGAATCTCATATATTAGGCTTAGAGGATGATGGTGTTGATGTTCTGCATGGTGGTCTTGGTCTCCCAAGCTTGGAATCCTTTGCATCCACATTCCAAGTTGGACCACATTGTAGCAATTTTTTTGAAGCAGTTCCACCTAATCAAGATATCTATAGGTGAGTATTAGTTCAATCTTAAGAGACATATTTAAATTTATGAACGTGAATATGACCCACTGATGTTGGAATCTGTTTGGAATCCATGTTACTGAACCAACTACATGGATTCCATGGCCTTAGATGTTAAGGTAACACTGATAACTTTTAATTAAGGCATTCAATTGTGTATATGTAAGATTTTAGTTTGAATTTGAAGTACAAACCATTATGTTCTTGCACTATTATGGATCATTTCATTCTTGATGTTCTTGCAGTTTGTAAATATGATGGTAAGGCACAGTCCGTTGCATCGATGAGGATACACTTGAACAATACCTTTGTACTTTTGCTTGGAAGTAATAGTACATATTTTCTAATGATTTGGTGAGCTATGTAGAGATATCAGTATCAAGGTTGGACCTGCCCAATAAGCAAATTAAATGACCAGGTAAAAAAAAGAAAAGAAAAAAAGAATTAGTCTTGGCATTATTTAAAACTGTATCTTTGTCACAGGGATTTGGCCTTGGCGTCATAGTTAATGTCGCATGAATGAATAGTGGTGGATTACTCCCATGAATCAGAAGGGTTGTAGAGTATTTGTTTGTTTGTTTTTGCAAGGAATAAGAAACCTTGCTTGGGCTACGTATAATCTCTAAGATGACTAAACTTGATGAAAGATTATATAAACCTGGCTTATGGTGGTGTTTGGGCTGCATACAGCTTCAGGAGAATTATACTTGATTTAAAATTATATTAAGAATTTACCCGGCTTTTCGTAAGTTTGCATTGATACAAGGAGCAAAATACCTATATGCCCGACGTGTAGCAGGGGCAGAAATCAATTGTCGAATAACTGTGTTACTAAAATTCAATACACAACATTTGGACACGAAAGTTTGGAAAAATGGTTGAATTCCTCTAAGAACTTGGTGGACTGTATAATAAGGTACGCACTATAAACAAATTTAAATAATAACACACTCAAAACTGTACGGGCAACTATGCACTATCTAGATTTGGCTGGAGGTACAACAAAAATGACATCTAGCCATAAAAGATGAACAAGAAGGAAAAGTGATGGTTTTCGATTTCGATTTAGCAACGAATTAAACTATTATTGGAGTTCTCACCAATATGTATTATGAATAAAAAGAGCTTGGTTGGAGGTACAACAAAAATGTACAAACAACTATCTATTTTCTTCGTCATTTCTTAGGAAAAAACAGTGCTTAGCCGGAGGGTATAACAGAAAGAGACATACAACCATCAATTTTATCATCCTTTCGTTCGGAGCAAAAAGAGCTTTGCAAGGGTAAAACCAAAAGGCAAAGGTAAATATCAATTTCCACCATTATTCAGTGAGGAAGAAAAAGGGAATCACTGGAGGATATAACAAAAAGACACGGTCAATTATCAATTTTCATCATTATTTCGTACGGCAGGAAAAAAATAATCGCTGGAAGGTATAACAAAAACTGCCCGATAACTAAAGTTTCATTATCATTTTGTTAAGAAAAAAGAAAGAGTAGCAGAAATACACAAGCAATTATCAATTTGCACCATCATTCAGTATGGAAGGAAAGAGGCAACTGCACTACAACTATCAATTTTATCAATTTTAAACACACCCGGTGCGTAGCACGGGAAAAAATCTAGTTAATCTAAAGATTTAAAAGCCTAAGTGATAAAAGTTTCCACGTCGCACGGTGACAATACCACAGCTTTCTATTGGTCGAGAAAGGACTTCTATGGTGCAAGCATTCCATGGAGGACACTTGGCCTTTTATGATTGGTTGAAAAACACTTACACCATGTTTACACTTCTTTAAAATATCACCCATGTTGGTGACGTACACCCATGTTAGTAACTCAGTTAATTAATAAATTGGGACCAATTAATATTTGACATGTGTATCTGGAACAAACCCCCGTTTAAAAAAAAGTTACCTACTTTAAATTCAGTGCCTGTTCCGGTCTTTTCGCATGCCCTCTAGGGCCTGTTTCAGTCTTTTTGTCCAATATTAGATTAATTCCCCTCATTCTATGCAATTTGCTCTCACGCGGAGACCCTATCTTGATTCTTTGTTTTTTTCTTTCGATTCTTTCCGATATAGCGGTTGCATGCCTGTGGTTGTGAAACGCAGGAGATTTGAAGAAGAACGATGGAAAGAAATAGAAGAAGAAGGTAAGCATATTGAAACCCTAGAATATAATTGCGAATGTTTTGAACTTTTCTTTTGATTTTCACTTCTAGGGTTTTTCAGGAATAAAAATGGTAATTAATAAGCATATAAACTTATTAATATTAGGGATTGATTGTTGAAGTTGAGATAAAAGCAAAAAATAATCCACAAGTGGCGCACCATAACGATGATTAGAGCGCATCCCTATCCGTTTAACTACTCTTTTCGAATTCTAATTATCCACCATGTTTGACAGGCACAAGACTTCAAGGATCGGATGGAGACAATCATCGGCATGTCGCATCTATTTGGTTTGTTTCCAGGGCACTTTGTGGTTCAATCAATTGTTTTATTCCACATACTTTCGATTTACCATCAGTTGGAGAATAAAGATGGTGTATCCATCAAAATTTACTTGCAAATCCAAATTTTGTTTTATCATCGTTGATTCCCTCTCTGTTTTTCTTCTTCTATTTATCAGTTTTCCAAATTTTGGTAAATCCCCTTATTTTGCTCTTTCGTTTTAGACAATGGAGCTATGAGTTCGATCGTAGTAGAAGTCGTGGGAGTTGTCCACAAGTCCGACTGGAGTTTAATATATGAATCGATACAACAACTAATATATTATGGGTGGATAGCAATTCTACAGTGGTTGTCCAAAAAGCAGTGAACTTGGAGTAAGTTCATATTTCCCCTTCAAAAGTTTGCTTATTCCATCATGTGAAAGCTTAGATGTCTAACGAATGCAAACATCCAATTGCCTCTTTGCACCTGCAGATATCATGAGGTGAAGGCATGGTCCAGTGGAGAAGAAGGCAAGCTATTTACGTTTCGTTGATGTAGGATAGCAGAGAGAGCTGGGTTATTTTTTTAATTTGGTAGACCGCCAAACGGGTGTCGTGAAAACCATTGGACCTTTGAATTTTCGTTCACTTGAAGTAGGCCATGCAGCGGTATTTGTTTCCGCCTTTTTCCGGCATGAAGGAAGGGTGGTGTTGTTGCATGGTCTACCTCAATTGAATGCATTTCTATGGGAATTTTCTACAACGATATTGCAACCTGGATGGTGTGAACAATTTTTGAATTCCATCCACTGATCTTCAAAACAAATGCTCATACATGTCAACCACAAGATTATGTTCTTTGTTGACCTACAACTCAAATATTTAGAGGTGGACTAATATAATCTTATGCGGGTGTTTCCATTTGTAGGACCAGAAAAAGGAAAACAAGCACACAAAGCATGATTTACACAGAGATGGATTCAGCACAACGCAAGGTCAGAGTCCACATCAATTCAAGGTAAATCTCCGACAAAAGTGTAAAGTCAACATAGGAAAAATTTAGAATCACGAGAGAATGAGACAGACGTATTTTGGAGAAGATATATTGAAACTGAAACTATCCGGGGTATTACCTATGACGGTGTGCCCCATCACTGGATCAAACTCCAAGTTGGCGACATCATTACAATGATCAGGGACATGAAAGTAGTCACAGTTTGTTGGTGCATAGCAACGGTCGTAAGGAGTGTTGTGGTGACTATGCTTATAGTAGTAGCTTTGTAAGAAAAATATATCAAAATCTAGCTAGGTTTGTAATATATCCATTCGCAAGACATAATCAATTCATTTGTTAATTAGTCCAATTATTTGCTCTATAAGAAGTTGATATATTATTTGTATTGGAATGTTTGGAAATCCAGTTATAAGAGTGTAACAGAAAATCAAGCTATATATGGAAGATAAAATCCAGATATACCGTAAAGAGGTGCAGTGACAGGTACCCAGTACATACTGTGGAGAAAAGTACTGATCTGTCTAAAGCTGCTGAGAACATACATCTTAATAGATTTTCCTTTTGAACAAAAAAAAATTACTTGGTAAAGTTGGCTTTTTTGTTGATGTAAGTACGGGTACCTGGATGGTATGGTATATATAATAGGAATCAAAATGTTTTATGGGCATCTTAGAATACAGAACGTTTCCCTGGATAAAGTCCGCACGGTTGATATGGTGGAATTTCTTTCAATTTCAAGCTATGCGGTTCTCCTTCAGTTTCATTGGTAAAAGTTTTGATTTCAATAGTCTTGCTGTACCTTTCTTTAATAATTAAGAATGGAAAAGGTAATTATTTACTATCTTTAAAGTGTTCACATTTTAATATCTTATAATTTTTTCCTTCGATGTTTTTGCATTGATTTCTTAGTGAAATTTTACAAGTGAAAGTAGTAAAAATAGTAAAAACCTCTCCGCGCTTTGCACCACTCCCTATAAATGCGGTTGCCGACAAATACTTCAATGGTGATGCGACTGGAAGAATGTTGCGTGCTTGCTCATGTGGCAAATGCACACGGCATTTTAGGTGCTAACCTTATTCCATTGGTGTATGGCTGATTCTATTTGGCGGAAGCACAAGTTGTTTAACTAACCGGCCAGTTCAGTCAGTAAGATGGGGATGCCTGCATTGTGAACATTTAGTTAGTAGAAATTAGGAACCTATAGGAATTGGATATCAAGGTGAGATAGGCTATAAAGGTGAAATAATATTTTTAGTGTTAATTAAATAACACCAAGAAGAAAGAAAAACAGAAGGAAAAGGATGCCCGGTGCGTAGCACGGGCACAAATCTAGTTAGTCTTAATTCTCATATTAAAACAAGATTAAAAATGATCAAACATGAGAATCACCCAAGTTTTTTTACCAAAATTTTGAATCTCAGCAACGCACAATCGGTCTATATATATAGGCACATAAGCCGATTGGTATATATTGGTATATATATACCAATATATATATATATACCCAAGTCTTAATTCCGATTATGTGCCTATTGGTATATATTGGTACCCAAATACGACGATTGTTGTTAATCTACCCAGAAATTTAAAAAAATCAATCGGTGCACACATACACATTTATTGGCCGATAGTCTCTTTCAAGGTAAAAGTTCTTGAAAAATAATCGGTGTAAATTAATGAACATAAAGGCCGATTATATGTAGACAGCATATTCAAATACTTGAGCATTCTTAATCGGTGTATCTAAACACCATATTCTAACGATTTTAAAAAATGGATTTTTCATGAAGTCAATAATCGTTTTTGGAAAGCAATATTATAGAACGATTGTGTACTCTGACAATTTTTGAAGTAAAATTGCCAGAATCGTTCGATGTATACACCAAGGTAAACCGATTCTGCCATAAAAACTGACAGAAATCTAGGTACACAAACCACATGCATTCACATAAACTAGCAACCAAAGTTAACATCCTACACAAACATACCAAAGTCGACACAACCTAAGTTAAACAACATAAATAACGAATTTTAAGTCACATAATCAAAGATAAACAAGTGTTTTCAACTATTTAGAGTTTAACCGCAACCACCACCACGACCTCTTCCACTACCACGACCTCCACGAGCACTACTACCACCACAAGTATGAGCTTTTTTAGCTGGTGGTGCTTCTTGTGTAGCCTCACCACTGCGACCTCTACGACCACGACCACGACCTCCACCACGTTGTGCAGCCTCATGAGCACCGCTTTGTTGTGGCTTCATTCCCCCTTGTCTTGCGTTTTGGCCTCTCCGGTGGTGCTTGAGATTCTCCAAACAAATCTCCTCGTCTAGTATTCTACAGATTCAACAATTGTTCAGGAGCATTGTGAAAAATCCTCTTAGTCCTGTTATCTTGGAATCCTTTCTCATCCACAGTCAATTCGTTCAATCGAGTCCTAATATCAATCAAAGGTTTCTCTTGTCCCGAGGGCTTCCCTTTGTACATGTATTTGCTTCCTAGATAGTGAGGACCTTCACCCTTTTCCCAATCAGGGTTCTCCTTCGCCCTTTCGGCGAACTCTGGGAAGTGCAAATATATGAACGCATTCCAAGTGAAACATGGGGGTATAAGATACTAAATATACTACCATAAATAGGATGACGACAACTAAATGTACTTAGATTACCTGAAGTAGAGACATATTCCCTCTAATTTGATCCTTCTCCGCCCTGGAAGCTTTTCTCATCTCATTCAATAAGAATGCAAGACAAGCAGTGCCCCATGAGATCTCATTCAACCTATCCAAATCAGCCAGAAACTGCACATAGGTGGCATTCACCCGAGAACAAGATGTGTCGGGGAATATGACACTTCCCAAGATGTAGAGAATGTACGCAGTGGTTGTTGCTGTGACCCGCTTGTCTTCCAACTTGCCCTGCTCATGAAGCTGCAGAGTCCCCTTGAATTGGTTTCTCAGATATTTCAAATGGAATATCTTTTTTCCTTTGGTTTCCAGATATCATCTCTGAATCAGTATTCACCTGGTCTCAACCCCATTTGGATTTGGTAAAAGCATAGATAAGCTTCCAGTCAAGGTCCTTGGCGAAGGCGGAGTCCTCGGAGATGCCTTCCATGTCCATGGTAAAGCCGATGCTCCTAACTGATTTGCCTTCAATGCTTAGACCTGTAATCTCATGAGCATCATTCAGAGTGATGGTATTCTCACCAAACATGAAGTGCATAGAATCCGTCTCCGCATAATACCTCTCAACGAAGGCGGAAACAAGTGGTTTGTTATATCCAAGATGGGAATTGACAATGGCAGGATACAACCCCGAAGTCTTGACGATATCGGCCACTTGAGGGGCTTCACCGCTAGTTAAGCAGTTCTCCAATGCTTCTGAATCCTCAAGGCGTGCACCTACCATTTCCAAGGGCCATTCACACATCTTTCCCTCTTCCGATTGGTGTTTGAGAAGATGTATTGCATTTTCGTGATCTTCCAAACTTATCAATGGTCAATAACATGAAATGGAATTATCGTGGATGAATAAATGAAGAAAAAAATATAATATAAAGGTTTGAGATACTTACAATGGTTCTGTTGATGATATTGGCCCAACTCCCCACGTAGCCCCATAAGACAAACATATTATCCAAAGGCTTACCGAGCTCCTCGTTGGCAAACATCTTCTCTTTGGTTGGCATGTAACTCCTCATTGGTTTCTTTTCCTTCTTTTGTTGAGTCCCCTATTGTCCACCCTCTTGTTGAGTCCCCTGTTGTCCACCCTCTGGTTGTATTGGTTGTTGTGGCGGTACAATTTGAAGCGGTTGTGTTGGTTGTTCAGGTGGTTGATTCTCGGGAGCTTCCCCCGCCACTACGACAACCAATGCTTCACCCTCTGGTAGTTGAACATCTGCCGGCTCTTTGTTTTCTGTTTCTACAACTGCAGGTGTTGTTGTTTCAGAGATTGTTTGAACGACATTAAGCTTCCTAGCATCTTTATGACTGGCCGCACTCAAAGGTGGACCACCCTCTCGATGGGAACCCAAGCTAACAGGTTTGGCGGCAGGATCTACAACATGATCTTGTCTCCTCTTCTTTACATTTTCCTTATTCTTAGCCCAGGGTGTGCTGGCCTTCTTATTCTTCCTATACCACAAAAAAGAAACAAATTAACAGTTACACAAAAAACAATCGGCTCAAATAATATAAAATATAAACTAATTTTCAACATAAGAAAAAAAAACAGTGGACCTTTGTGAAAAAATAAACCGATTATAATTTCTGGCTCAAAACAATCGGCTTTCCTTAATGTTTATAACCAACGATTAAGGAGTTACAAGAAAATCAAGATTTATCTACTAACTTAATCGTCACAAAAAATCTAAAAAATAAAATGATTATAAAAGGAACAAAATAAACGGTGAACATATTTATGATCATAAACCGATTAAAAATTCTAGCTCAAAACAATCTGTTTATTTACATGAATACAATCAACGATTAAGGCTAAGAAACTTTGGGAATTTTTAGAGTTTCACTTAACGTAATGTCTTAAATAAGACAACATATATAACAATGGAACAACTGCTCTCGGCTTACTAAACACAAAATATGAAACAATTGTGGTGAGACAATTTCATAATTCGTTCGTTGATTATTCATATGAACTTGTAACGATTGTGCCCTGGAATTCGAAAAGGAAAATTTCAAAATTTTATAGGGAAAAATAATCGGTTTATATGCAATTGAATATAGAACAACAAAAATTAATCGGTTAATTTATAATTGATTGTTGTTTCGATGTAGTTTCAGAAGATGAACACGATGGACAATCTTTGTATCTGGGAAACATTTGCGAACTGTCAGGTTAAAATTTTCAATTTGGAGTGAAAAATCAACCAAAACTCAAATGGGTTTTTCCTTCTCTTTAAGAGCTTATTTGTCTTCGTTTCGAGCTTTCTTCGTAATCGGCATCGATGATGAAACTTCGTAAACTTTTTCTATATTGATTCCTGATTCTTTGTATGTTCTAGGATTCAGTCCTTTGGTCTTCTCCCTATCCATCGCGTTTTAAAAAATTAATCGCAATTTTTTTTTAAATCGTTGATTAATTGACGATGTTTTGATATGTTTTGGTTTTGAAAATGAAGTAGAAGAAGAAGAGGGAAAAGAGAAAATCGGTTGACGTGGTTTAGAAAAATGAAATTTGGTTTAGTTTTAATTAGAGAAGTTAATACCAAAAAAAAAAAAAAAATTAAAAAAAAAATTAGAGAAGTTATTGTGGAGGCATTTAGGTATTTTCGCCACTTTTTAGTTGTCCCATAACCACCTCTAATAGATGGGCTTAAAATTCCATGGGACCAAATTATTGTCAATGGAGCCAAATTTAGCCGGGCAAATTTGAGCCAAAAGTTGCCCTCGTAACATAAAAATTGTTAAGTGAGCCAAATTATCGCTAGCGGTCCAGATTAACTCTAGGCCTCTACGGTAGACTATTTGCCTTGTAGCTCTAATCTACCACTTGACTACCTTGTGATTCAAATTTTGCCAATTAACCTCTGAATTTTGGTTCGTGAACCTTTGCATAGTAACTCTGGATGAATTGAACCACTTGACCCGGCATTACTCCACAACAAAATATATAGCTGCATCATATATAAATGGGCCTGTTGCCCCTGGATGCTCGAACTAAATTTTTCTCGTGATACAAAATTTTACTTGTGACTTAGAATTTTCCCTATGTCACCAAATTTGTCTCATGAGTGCAATGCCCTAAAATTTCCCAAACGTCATGCTGACTGAAACATAGAGTTCCGTTGGCCAGGAAAAACCACCCCTCGTGAGTGCACCCTCTACAACTATTTTTTTTTAGAACATTAATTAAATACTCCTATAATTTCAAACTTAAAAATTTAACCTTATTCAACTTTATAAATACCCCTACTATAATTTCATTCATAAACTACCCTCTCTTATGTAATTCTTTCTCATTCTATTCTACATAATGTTTATTTATTTCAAAAACACAAAAAATATAAAACCTCATACCATCTGCACCATAACCAACACCACCAACAACCACCACCTCCGCCACCACCACCACTATCGCACCTCCACCATCAACAACCACCACCTCCGCCACCACCACCAACCACCACTACGACTTCCTTCAGCAACCGCCACCACCACCAACCACCACAACCATGACCCCCTCTAGCAACCACCATCGCCACCTTCCGCCGCCACCACCAACCACCACTACCACTACAACCTCCTCATGCAACCACCACCACCTGCACCACCAACAACCACCACCACCTTTCGCCGCCTCCAGCAACCACCACCTCCCTCGCTACCGCCGCCGCCACCACCGATAGATTATAGTTCCAACATGACTTTCTTTACACCACCAGATTTTGGTGTCTAGTTGCAAACTGGACACCATGATTGTATGAACATGAACCCTGTGCACACCAGATTTTGGTGTCTAGTTGCAAACTGGACAACATTTTATGTCTCTAGTTGCCAACTAGACACCATGATTGTATGAACAGGAACCCTGTGCACACCAAATTTTGGTGTCTAGTTGCAAACTGGACAACATTTTATGTGTCTAGTTGCCAACTAGACACCATGATTGTAGGCAACAAGATATCAGATTTTGGTGTCCAGTTGCAAACTAGACCACATCTTATGTGTCTAGTTGCCAACTGGACGTCATATTTTGCCAATTTGACATACACGAATAAGTGAACCTAGCGTGAGTCGAACACGCATCTTCTAACATGGAGTCAGTCGTGCTACCATTGCACCACAGATTCTTCATAAGGGGATACAAACACACCAAAACAAAAAAAAAAACACAAAGTAATTCACATAACACAAACATCATCAACTCTTGAGCTGAACTCCTACTCTTGAAATCAGGAATATAACTTAATCATCAAAACAGACCATAGACTAACATCAAAATACTATTCGTAACCAAATTTATTTCATTTTCTTGGAAGCTAAAAGAAGGACTTGTTACCCGCACAACCTCCAAAATGAACCCAAAATGAAGAAATTCAATAAATAAGTGATAAAAATTACTTTCGAAGTACATTATAAATAAGACAAATTAGTCAAGCACATATTCAATAAAGTGGGCTACATATGTGGATCGTTAAACATGCAAAACAATGTTACCTCAACCTGTCTGGTGTAAACATAAAAATGCATCAATGTTTATCAACAAACTAGGGAGTGACCCGTGCCGTAACGGCACGGGCTATTTCACAGTGGCGTAAGATGAGGCATTAAACATCCACCAATCACCAATCACTGTATAAAACCGCAAAAGTAAATGACTCACCTAAATTTAGAAGACTCACAAAATTTCCAAATTAAAATAAACCCTATATAAGTTTTTAAAAGAAGAACGTCCGGTCAGACCACATTCGTTCGCAATGAGAAATAAAAAAAAAATGCATAAAAAATGAAGTAGAAAATGCATCGGAAACCGAGTAGACTGAGTAGTGTGTTCAGGTTTGCAAAGCCTCGAGGTATCATTTTTTCAAGTAGCAATAATAACAACAGAAACAGTACTTACAATATCATAAAATGATTTATGTTATCTGCTACTGCTGCTTTATACAATAATTGGTGTCATGGTTCTAACTCGCACATCAGTGTCTTCCTTTGCCACTTCAAAATACTTTTTTCTTTAATCACCACCTAAAAATTCAGGACACCACCATCAGTGATGCTGGAGGAAATACGTGTTGCCAAGAAAGTTATGGTTGCTACAATTTCATAACCATGGTCTCACCATGAAACAACAATAAAATAGACTTCGTGGTTGGTAATCTAAACAAAAATCACATGGATATACCATTAATAATAATTGCTTGAGAAAAAAATTCACAGTAAAATTGGAAATTATAGTGTATCTATTATATCAACTTGATGTACTTAACAATACCTCTCTTATAGCCACTGTAATTGCCTTTAAAGAGTAATAATTCAGGATCCTATAACATGGTTAAATTAACAAAGCACTATCTTGACAATGAGGATCCAATAATCAAGTACTACTGTTTTCTTACTTGATAACAACGTAGAACTGATAGTTGATTAGCCTTTTGTGTGGGTTTATGTATGTGGGAATCGAACCCACGTACTCGAGGCGGAATGCCACACGCTCTACCAACTGAGCTAAGACGACAAAGGTTAGTATGATGAGTTATGTCTATTATATGAAAATTATGAGAACCCTTCGATTCAATTTTAGATTAAGGTTCCTATATTAGCCATCCATGTACGACTTCTATGTTTTAAAAGAAAACGGAAAGCAAAAATTGTAAAATGTGGGTAGTATGTAAAAATTGTAAAATGTGGGTAGCATGTAAAAAGGTGGATACTTATGGATCCCTTGATCAATAATGGCCAGCCCAAGCGATCTACTACTGGCACTAATGTGGCTGCCAGAGTACATTTGGTTACTTAGGCGATATTCAAGAGCATTATAAAACAAAATATTTTTACTCTTATGAACGGACTATTATGCACTCACTGCATAAAGAAAAATCTAATAGCCACTTAGTACATACCCCATGAAGAAGAAAAAAATGCAAAGGACTTCTTCAAAGGCAAGACAGATTATTTGTTAGCATAACAGAAATAATATACTCTACAATATAACAACCATAGTAGAGAGACTTCCATTCTTAAACTTTAAGATAATTAAATGCGAGCTTGGAATAAAATGAAAATTAGTGATAATAAGAGAAAACTATCATCACCTCGATCAGAATGGTAGTTACTCGCCATATAAAGATGTTTATATTTCAAGACTTTAAGCCAAACTGTACCTATAAAGAAAACAATAACAGAGATGGGTCCATCAATGATACAATAAAAACCGCATCTAACAAATAATCTATCAAAATATTACAACTTCATGTAAGTTATAGTATTTCAAAGGAAAAGATGGAGAGCTTACTCAAAGAGAACAACCTTGATTTGGTTCGCTTCTGTGACTAAAGAATTTTGTTCAATACAGTCATTTACTCCATTGGCCTACGTTCTTGCCCGAGTCACAGACTCTATTAATCCCTAAATCTGATGTTGTCTTCCTCACCTAAAGCTTCTCCAATAGTGTATTCATGTTGTGTGATTCTTTTCCATATTGGTACGCAATTCTCCTTAAACTCCAGATGTCTTTCTCAGCTGCATTCTTAGCGTCTTCACCCATTCCCATAGGGTTCTCCAGATAATTTTTGTAGCCAGAAAGGAGATGCACTAAATAGACCTGATGTCTACATGGCTGCAGATAACGATTTGTAATTCA
>JAJJMA010168007.1:4018-25513 GCA_023529015.1 Papaver nudicaule | reverse complement strand
CCCGTATTTGCTCGCACATCGCTTGCTCCAGAAGTTTTAACTCTGATTCCGTAGAGATGATTGTCTCTTCCAGCATGTTGTGGTAGAACCTTAAGTTAACACGTAGGAAGTTTTTCCCATTCTCCGTCTATTGGCACATCTTTTGAAGTCCTTGCGCTTGGAGTTCTCCAGTCTGTCATCTTTTTGGATCTGGGTGCCACCGAAGGATGTCGGAGACTCGTTGCTAGTGACGGAGAGGAGCGCCACCACCATGATACTGCTTGCTCGAAAGACGAAGACTTGATGGTGTTGTTACCAGGAGGATCCTGCGAAGATATGAATCCTGGTGGCTTTGAGGCTTCTCTAGAGACGTCGGTAGTGATGTCGGTGTTGATTAGAGTTCTTCTCTTGGGTCTCCCTTCCTTCGAGAGATCTGTAGCGGGTAGTACCATGCTGTATGGATATCTCTGGTCGAGTAGGCTCTTCCCATGCTGTATGGATATCTCTGGTCGAGTAGGTTCTTCCCGTGTTGTATGGATATCTCTGGTCGAGTAGGCTCTTCCATGATGATGAAGCGCTTTGGTAGAGACAAGGGAGTATCCGTTGCACTTCACGTTTCCCTTTGGGTCGTGGCAGCCGGTATTGCTATCGGTACTTGGTGGAGTGAAGAGCGGCGGTGGCGAGGAGTCCGCAGCCGTATTTTCTGATATCTTATCAGTGTCTCTCATTGGGTTCGCCTTTCTTCGTGCAGACATATGCGCATTGGCCTTTCGAAGATGAGTAGGCAGAGCGTTCTCTCTAGTTGTTGAGAATCATATGGTCGGGGTAATCCGGTTGTTTCATCCTTATTCGGACGTCTAATAGCTCCAATACTTCGTCGAAGATGATGAGTCTGGGAATCCTGTATAGGCTTCAGTCCTCGTACTCCCCACGGTTGTTGTTGCAGATCTGCATCTTGTGCCTGAGTCACATTCTTGTTCAGGACCCTTCGAGTTGTATTGCGTCAATACCATGTTATCTAGTTTGTTAACAGGTCTCATGTTATCACGAGCTTCTTCAATCCTTACTGCTTGGATCTTTCTCTAGCAAGACAGGGACGGTTGTGGTTGATCACCCTGCGGCTTCGACAGTTTGAAGTCTGAACTTCCTCCAGTGAGGAGCATCCCATGAGAGAGGGGTCTTTTGGATAGGGAAGTTGGTGTGGACGAGATAGAGATGCGCCTCCCCTCTTGGTTCTCCAGGGGGTTTCTATCAATCGAGTAGCAGAGTTGGATTGTTGGACATGCTTGTGTTCAGGTTTGTCTTGAGAGTCCAAACCCTGGAGTTCCTGGCTGGCTGCAGTGGTAACTCTAGAAGTCCCCATGTCTCGTCGTCATTCTCTTAGTGATGATGGAGTTGTCCGTCCCTTCAGTGTTTGTTGGTAAGTCCTTTGTTGCCATGGGTACTATAAGCTTGATTTACCCCTTTCCAATAGTTGCAGCGCCGTGACTTGTGGCGCCATCACTCGTGGTGTCGTAGCTTGTGGGCGTCGTGATCCGCTTCGACCCATACTGTCACCTGAAGTTTCCAAAGCGAGCTTGAAGTCGTATGCTCTGGGTGTGTCACCTCTGTAGCTGGACTCTTCCTCTAATTCCCTTCGGTGATGGTACTCACGGAAGGTAAGTTGTTGTTGTACTGCTCGTTGATGATGTTGATGTCGTCGTTGGCATTACAAGCCTCTTCGCTTCTTAGGGGTTTGGCCCTCTCCGTAGTGCTGGTACAGGCGAGGCAAGTCTTTTGTAGTTTCATGGAGGGCTCAGTAGACAATGATCATTTCGCAGAGCTCCAATGCCGGGCAAGGTTGTTGTACTAAGTGCAGGCTCTGCCAGTGGGGGCTCCGGGAATTTTCTGAATCTCAGTACTCGGTGGTGTCGATGCTCCCCTCTTGCGGGTTTTCCAAGGTTTTCCTCTCGAGTGGCTCTCCTCGTGGTGAGTCCCCAATGACTCGGTGAATGTGTGATATCATATAAAAGAGGGGTGGACGAAGTACCTTCTTGGTTGAGGGGGTCCTCATTAACTCCCTTGGGTTCCGCAGGCGTGGCTACTGCCTTTGCGATGCTGCTCTTTTTGTACAAACCGCTCTATGAACTCCAGAGGAAGTGTCTCCTGGTTGTTGTAGATCCATGGGCGTCCCAGCACCATGTCGCTCTCGACGACTCCCTTAACAATGTGAAACTCTGCTATGGTTGGGATCGTGGTGATTTCGACGGGAAGGTCGATCCACCCGTAAGTGCGTACTTCGACCCCGTCAGGACCTTTGATGATGGTAGGGGCATGGATGGCTCTGCTGCGAGGGATGTTAGTGGCTCTGAGCGTCTTGGCTGAGATGATGTTTACTGGGGATCCCGGGTCGATGAGTGTCTTCGAGAGTTCAGCATGAGAGAGGCGGGCGGTTGTGAGGAGTACCCAGCCTTGTCCATCTGTTGGCTCCCCCTGCTTGGACATTGTCTGCTCATTGACTTCCTTGAAGGGTAGGCATTTTCCAGATACTACCATATTGAGTGCTGTGAACATGTCTTTCCGCTGTGGTTTCGAGAGGCAGAGAGTCTCACATAGTTGGTACATTATCTCCTCCACTCTCTTGTTTACTGGTTCCTCAGGGAAGGTGAGTGCTCTAACGGGTAGAGGATCTTGGTATACTTCTTCGTTTCCTAGGTGCAATTCCCCGGACTCCACCTTGGGCTTGCTACCTCTTCGGCTGTAGGAGGATGTCGTATCGGAGGGAGTTTGATTGCCCCGTCCTGGATCCAAGTGTCCAGCAACTCTAGTACCTCCTCTATGGGAAACGGGTAGTCTGGTATCTCTGGTCTGGCTTTTTGCCTCTGCATCTCCGGTTGTTGCGGCCCTCCTTGGTTCATGTTCTTCTTCGGGGTCCCCGGAGCTGAATTAGTGCGTTTTGGATGCGTCACTTCCGTGGCAGGGCCTTTTCTCTGTACTTCGTGCGGGTACGGTGGTCGGTGTTGGTGGATAGGTAGCGCCACCTTTCTTTCTCGATTTCGTAGTAGCTTTTCCAAGTCGTTTGTCGTGACGTAGCGGGATGGTTGTCCTTATCTTTGGCGAGATTCTCCCGGAGCATGAGGTGCTTCATCACCTCGGATGTGGATGACGGACGAGTAGGCGCCTGTAGCGGCTGCCTCATGGGTTTCCCTTGACCGGTGAACTCGACAACTTCGAGGTTAGAGTTTAGAGACAATCCAGGATCCCTAGTTGCGTGTCGAACATCTTGTCTTGGCTTTCCGCGAGGACATCTTGACATTTGGCCAACTCATCCATAGTTAATGCTCCTGACACTCCTTTTCCTTTCTCGGTGGTAGCGCTGACCTTAGTCTTGGAGGAAGGGTTCTTCTCAGAGGCGTGGGTTGGAGCATTAGGAGTTATTGGGGTGATGGGGATAGCCGAGATGATAGGTATTGAAGGGGAAGCATCTTGGGTAACAGGTACATTGGGTGTATCACCGGATGCAAGTGGGTTGGTAGGTGCAGTATTAGAGGCTACAACACCATCAGTTGAAGAGTTGGGGTTTTTGGTATCTGATCCCGACCTAAGTTCAACCATCTTTGAGAAAGTTTTCTGGAACCGAGAGAATGATCTCCCACTGTGGTCGCCAACTGTTTTTACCTGGAAAAACAATGCACCGTCTCTGGGTACTTTCGTAGTGTTCGAGATCAAAGTCGAACAAGACGAGCCTAAACCAAGTCAATGGCCGTTCACGTCTTGCTTCGGTCACAGAGAGGATAGAGGTTGATATAGGGAGGGAAACATCGAATAAACTTGAGATCAGGTTGAGGTTTTGGGTGTAAGAGTTCAAGATTCACGTCGTGAAGGTGACTGGAAATCTCCAAGGCTAGAAGTGTGGTGGGTTGCTCAGGTGTGTTTACTTCTGAGGCTCTGGTTTATTCAGGTGTTCTGAATATCTGGTTGTTTCTGAAAAGATGTTCTGCCTTGGAAGATAGAGGAGGCCTCTATTTATAGTTTTGAACTCACCCTGATCCCTCGACAGAGAAGGTGGAAGTCGTGGAAGAGTGGGGGAGTGGATGACATGAGTTGTTTTCGGTAACTGCTAGGATCGTGAAGATCATGTCCACTCGGCGCCACTTTCTCGTAACTGTCCACTATCTCTATCAGTTTCTTTCAACTGCCGTAGACCGCCAGACCAATACCCCTAAAGTTATCCCCCCGTGTGATGTTTTGATAGCTTGAGTGGTATGCAGATGTTGCATGGTTGTGTTGAACTTGAGTAGGCTTGTGTGGCTATGACTCTGTGGCCAACGTGAGTGTGGCGCTTTTTAGAGACACACATAGTGGGTGTGTAGGAGTGGCCTTGGGTGTTGGCCAAGGCCAGAAGTTGTGGCGCCATGGGCTAAGGAGGCCACGTCCTTGGTCTTTGGCCAAGGCCAAGTTGTGGCGCCATGGTTTTCACGGCGCCAGGGGCTGAGGAGCCACGGTCTTGGCCTTTGTCCAAGGCCAAGTTGTGGCGCCGTGGTTTTCATGGCGCCATGGGCTAAGGAAGCCACGGCCTTGGTCTTTGGCCAAGGCCAAGGCCAAGGCCAAGTTGTGGCGCCATGGTTTTCATGGCGCCATGGGCTAAGGAGGCCATGACCTTGGTCTTTGGCCAAGGCCAAGTTGTGGCGCCATGGTTTTCATAGCGCCATGGGCTAAGGAGCCACGGCCTTGGCCTTTGGCCAAGGCCAAGTTGTGGCGCCATGGTTTTCACGGCGCCATGGGCTGAGGAGCCACGACCTTGGCCTTTGGCCAAGGCCAAGTTGTGGCGCCATGGTTTTCACGGCGCCATGGGATAAGGAGCCACGACTAACTTGATTGCGGCGTACTTGCGCACTTGTGTTATGGTGTATGCGTGCCTATGCATGCACTGGCGCTATGGCTTATGCATGCGTTTGGGCTACAGTGTGCTTGAAGTTATGGCACGCTTGTCCATGGTATATTAGAGTCAGACCATCCTGAGCTTAGGGTGTGGTCTGTTTAAGCCTGTTTAGGCTGCTGTATGCTTCTCAGAGAGCTCTGGACATGCCTAGAGCTTCGATATTCCTGAGATTTTCATTAAGACTCGGATGTCGAGTCGTATCTTTAAGAGGAAATCCATGAGGATGCGTCTCTGTTAACTCTTCACCATGTACCATTGAAAGATCTGGTTCTGATGTCGAGGAATTCGAGGCGATATCGACATGAAGCAGATTAATGGGTTTAATGTGCTAGTGATATTATTAGTACTGCACTATGATATCATCCTCTCCACCGGGAGTTATAAGAGAGAACTCATAGAGAGTTTATTCAGCTCGTAGAACGGGTTGCATTCTGAGCTATAGAGATGTGCCTGAATAGGCAATTGCACTACGATAACATTCTCTCCACCCGGTAGGCTATAAGAGGGAACTCGTAGAGCTATAGAGATCTGCCTGAGTAGGCAATCGCTTCTTGGAAAAGCATAACATAAGGAGATTTACGATTTTATCCCTTCTCCATTTTTCACCATCTACACCTATATAACCTTTAGAGGCCACGAAGAATGCTGCAAACAGATCTAAACCGCTTATAATAATTTAAAACTGGAACACTTAGAGCACATTCATAAATTATACACAAGAAGTATATGTAACAACTCATTTTTTTCCACCGAATATACCACCGAAATCTCATAGGTATAAAATATGGAATAACTTATTGAGACCAGTAAGTCCACTGGTAGGGTTGAGGACCTTTTATGATTGCCTAAGAATGTAACGCTTACAAGTATGCAAACATTGTCGGCCTCTAATAGAAAATATATATGCCTCCAAGACAAATACTACTAGTTCAAAACCTCTTATGATAGTAAAATGAGTTATTGAACGAAATTTCAAACGCTGGTAGCCTCTATAACCTTTAGAGGCCACCGAGACTGCTACAAACAGATCTAAACCGCTTATAATAGTTTAAAACTGAAACCCTTAGAGCACATTGATAAATTATACACAAGAAGTATATGTAACATCATATATTTTTCGCCGAATATACTACCCAAATCTCATAGGTATAAAATATGGAATAACTTATTGAGACCAAGAAGTCCACTGGTAGGATTGTGGACCTCTTATGATTGCCTAAGAATGTAACGCTTATGAGTATTCAAACATTGTCGGCCTCTAATAGAAAATATATATGCCTCCAAGACAAATACTACTAGTTCAAAACCTCTTATGATAGTAAAATGAGTTGTTGAACGAAATTTCAAACGCTGGTAGCCTCTATAATCTTTAGAGGCCAGCGAGACTGCTACAAACAGATCTAAACCACTTATAATAGTTTAAAACTAGAACCCTTTGAGCACATTGATAAATTATACACAAGAAGTATATGTAACAACTCATTTTTTTCACCGAATATACCACCGAAATCTCATAAGTATAAATATGGAATAACTTATTGAGACCAGTAAGTCCACTGGTAGGGTTGGACCTTTTATGATTGTCTAAGAATGTAACGCTTACGAGAATGCAAACATTGTCGGCTTTTAACAGAAAATATATATGCCTCCAAGACAAATACTACTAGATCAAAACCTCTTATGATAGTAAAATGAGTTATTGAACGAAATTTCAAACGCTGGTAGCCTCTTTAACCTTTAGAGGCCACTGAGACTGCTTCAAATAGATCTAAACCACTTATAATAGTTTAAAACTGGAACCCTTAGAGCACATTGATAAATTATACATCAGAAGTATATGTAAGAGCTCATTTTTTTCGCCGAATATACCACCGAAATCTCGTAGGTATAAAATATGGAATAACTTATTGAGACCAGCAAGTCCACTGGTAGGGTTTACGACCTCTTATGATTGCCAAAGAACATAACGCCTACGAATATTCAAACATTGTCGACCTCTAATAGAAAATATATATGCCTCCAAGACAAATAATACTAGTTCAAAACCTCTTATGATAGTAAAATGAGTTATTGAACGAAATTTTAAACGCTGGTAGCCTCTATAATCTTTAGAGGCCACCGAGATTGCTACAAACAAATCTAAACCACTTATAATAGTTTTAAAACTGGAACCCTTTGAGCACATTGATAAATTATACACAAGAAGTATATGTAACAGCTCATTTTTTTCCACCGAATATACCACCGAAATCTCATAGGTATAAATATGGAATAACTTATTCAGACCAGTAAGTCCACTGGTAGGGTTGAGGACCTCTTATGATGGTCTAAGAATGTAACGCTTACGAGTATGCAGACATTGTCGGCCTTTAATAGAAAATATATATTGTTAGGGCATTGTCCGGTCAAACCCACTAGCGTTGGTATGTCAAGCTAGTTGTCACTTTTAGGTGTCAAAACTCAATTGTTGATTTAGCCTACTAGAGTTTAGATTTCGGAATTGGGATATAGACAAAGTAGTAGAGACCTTGAAGACGAAGACTGTGAAGACATATAAGACATCAATTATTCTTCATCGACAAAAGGTTAGTAATAGTTATGACTTTATGGATATTCTTCTATTCTACTTCATCTATTCTTTCGAAATATAGTCGACTACTTTAGTAGTGATAATAGCGATTGATATGGTATTCTTGTGTAACGTGGCCTTGTGTCATGACCAGTGTTTGATCCCACAAATACTGTGAGTACAAGAATGAATGAGATAGATTCGGTGCCATGTGTCCATTGCAATGGTTTGCTTGCAAACTGTTAGTTGGATATGGATGAATCTAAAGGAGTACTCTTGAGCAAAGAGTCCATGGATCACAGCTGAGGACGTACACACGTCTAAGTTCTGGCTCAGCCCAGTACTTCCAGTGGAATCCAGATTTGACGAAATTTGACAGGCGCACGGTTCACGAACCGGTTTGCGTACCAGAAACTCGGCAATTCTCCTGAGTTCGAGATGGCTATTTTATTCGCGTACTAGTACGTGAACCTGATGGTAGTCATCTTGCTGGTGTCGGATTTAGTGAAGATTCTTTTAGAATTTCACTCTGAGTCAAATTCCAAACTCCTTTATCTCTTAGATGGACTTGTGTAAAACATAAATATCTTTTGTGTTCCATCTAACGATCCTCAATGAGTCAATAAGATAAGATTATCTCTGGTCTGTTGGATTTCTATCTTGAAGTGTTTTTGAGCTAACAAAACACTTGGCAGATAATGATAAAAAGAATTCCAATTGAGATTAATCTCTATTACTTGGTTATCAAGTTTAGGGTTTCCCTAACTTGTGGGACAAGTAATTGATTGCTTTATTCCAAAGCAACCTATCTTATTGAGTGCTATAAATAGAGGTGTCTATGGACAAATACCGCAAGCATCAAGCATACGTGAAGGTCCTTAGGGAAGGTAGCGTAAACTCTTTTCACTTCGGTGAATGCTTGTTGTGGTATAGTCATCCTCTATAGGTTGCAGCTCCCCTGGGAACTCCCTACGACTATAAAGACTTCTCTTGAGAGTTGGGAAGCACAGGTAGGAGATTGAAACCATCTTTGGTTGAAATCGGATTAACCTGTAACCTTGGCAACCTGATCACGTTCTTGTCTATTCCAAAGTCCGTCTTTTCTGATATACGGCTATTCAAGAACTGATACGTTACTCAACAAGGTTGGAAAGGTATCAACGCATGGATGCACTCGGTGTTGTAAGACCTAGTTAGCTCCAGTTATACAAGTTTCTTAAGTGATTCTTCGTGTATAACTGAGGTAAATACGAATTGGGCATTGCTTACTTGGTTTGCGTGTCAGCCCCGATTTGTGAAGTAGATTTCCGTATGACCTGGATTTAACAATCCGAAGGAAGTCATCTTGTGTGTGGTAAACTGATAGAGGACAGTTACACCATACGTCAACAATTAGGTTGAAAAACCAGTATTGCTGACACAAGCCTTTGGCATCGGTCAAAGCAACTCCTAGGCCTGTAAAGGACGTCAGCTGGGGGAATCAAGTGCGTGACGATCTGTGGGGGATCTAGAGACGTAAGGAAGGCGACAGTAGCCAATTCGCTTGGAGGGCTTGAGTTGGTCTCTGCTACATCCCAGACCGAAGTCTTATAGTAGGCTAGTGTTTGTAGTCAGTTTGTACTGGGCGGTGTTCAATCTGGACGAGGTCCCGAGGTTTTTCTGCAAGGCAGTTTCCTCGTTAAAAAAGATCTCTGGTGTCTTGTGTGCTTTACTTTCCGCATTATATCTCTGATTGTATAATTAAAGCACCAAGTAGTACGTTATTTCCTAACTGTAGAGTTGACTCCAAAGTACTCTTTGTCGAGGTTTAACAACTCCAGTTATAAGTTTGGATATTGATTTTTGAGATCGTCCAGACTTAAACCATAAGACTCACGAGACAAAACGTAAAGTTGGTAGTATTTCGGTACCCCTCCTTTTTCATATATGCCTCCTAGACAAATACTACTAGTTCAAAACCTCTTATAATAGTAAAATGAGTTGTTAAATGAAATTTCAAACGCTGGTAGCCTCTATAACTTCTAGAGGCCACCGAGATTGCTATGAACAGATACATTGAGTGACATGTCTGAGACTCTTGTTCAGGACATTACCGGTAGCTTGCTAGATGGTTGGTGTGATTTTGTTATTGCTGCGAAGGAAGATGCCAAATTACGCGTGTCTTGGGTGTGTGAATGTCTGGACCTTGTTCGTGCTCGCTTCAATTCTTCAGACGGTGATATTCCGGAAAAGATAGCTACGAATGAAGAAGAAGTTCATAATTTGTCGGCAGAGTTAGAGTTGAAGAAGAAGGAGGTACAAGACTTGGAGCAGGCGTTGGAGATAAAGAGGAAAGCTACTGAGGCTCATAAAGATTATGTTGAGAATGAGATGTCAAAGTCTTCTCTCGAAGGCTTTCTCGAAATTCGAATCTGTTTAGGTTTTTTCTAGATTGAATTTCTTTAGGTTTTTTAGATGTTAGGGTGTTCCCTTTTGTAGATGGTGAAAAATAGAAGAGGGACAAAAATGTAAAACCACTAATTACGCCTTACCTAAAGGCAATCGCCTACTCAGGCGCATCTCTATAGCTCAGAATACAACCTATTCTACAAACTAAAAATACTCTCTACGAGTTCTCTCTTATAACTCCCGGTAGAGGGAATAATATCGTAGTGCAGTGCTAGAGTAACCCCACCAACACGTAAACCCATCAATTTACTTCATGTCGCATCGCCTCGAATTCCTCAATATCAGAACTAAATTGCTCAATGGTATATGGTGGAGAGTTAACAGAGACGCATCCTCACTGATTCCTCTTAAAATACGACTCAACACATGAGTCTCAATGAAAACCTCAGAAACGTCGCGACTTTAGGACTGTCCAGATCTCTTTGAGAAGCATACAACAACCTAAACATACTTAGGCAGGCCACACTCTGAACACAAAATGGTCTAATATACCATGGATAAGCACGCCATGATCTAAAATACGCCATAGCGCAAGCGCACATGTACGCCACAGCGCAAGTGCGCAAATACGCCACAGTCAAAGTGGCACAACATGAATACGCTACGATTGGCCTTGGCCCAAACACCAAGGCCTCGTCTCCTAGGTGTGGTGCCATAGCGCCACAACAGTGGGCCTTGGCCAGTGGCCAAGGCCGTGGTCTCCCAGACCATGGCGCCATAAACCATAGCGCCATTACAAAACTGGCCTTGGCCACTGGCCAAGGCCATGATCTCCCAAACCATGGCGCCATGAGAATGGCGCCACATCCAAACTGGCCTTGGCCACTGGCCAAGGCGGTAGTACCAATGCAATGGCGCCAGCTCAAGGCCAAGGTCGTTGCTGCTGCACCATGGCGCCATGGGTTCCTGGCCTTGGCCAATGGCCAAGGCTGCCATTACACATCCAATATGCGTGTCTCTAAGCGCCACACTCACATCGGCCACAGACTCATAGCCACACGACGTTGTTCAAACTCAACACAACCATGCAATGTGTGCATGCCACTCGAGACATCACACGGGGGGGATAACTTTAGGGGTATTGGTCTGGCGGTCTACGACAATTAGAGAGAAACTGATAGAGATGATGGACAGTTACGAGAAGGTGGTGCTGAGTGGATATGTTCTACACGACTCCAGCAGTTACAGAGCACAACTCATGTCCTCCACTTCTCCACTCTTCCATGACTTCCACATTCTATGTCGAGAGATCAGGGTGAGTTCAACACTATAACTAGAGGCTTCCTCTATCTTCCAAGGCAGAACATCTTTCTAGAGCATTCAGAAACATTCTCAGAGGCAAAACACCTGAGTAATACAACACGCTTCTAGCCTTGGAGATTTCCAGTCAACCTTACGACGGAGATTTTGAACTCTTACACCCAAAAACACATATCCTCAACCTGATCTCAAGTTTCTTCGTTGTTTCCCTCCCTAGATCAACCTTTATCATCTCTGTGACTGAAGCAAGACTTGAACGACCATTGACTTGGTTTAGGCTTGTCTTGTTTGACTTTGATCTCGAGCACTACGAAAGTACACAGAGACGGTGCATTGTTTTTCAGGCAAAAAAATTTGGCGACCACAGATCAATCTCTCGATCCCAGAAGGTTTTCCTCGAAGAGACAATTACTCTAGGGATGATGGCGCAAGAAATTCATCTCAATAGGCCAATTCACATCGAGAGCTTCACTGCTTACGACAATCAGTAAAAGATGAAGCTACCCTTCTCATCGAAAAGCTATGCGAACTGCTGCATTTCTCAAAGGGACAACGTGTAGATACGTTTGACGCTCTTAATCGCATCGCTTTTGAAGCAAACCTGGCTCCAACCATACCCATGATCTCCGAGATTTCCATAACAGCTGATATGCAGATGCAGGACATCACCTTTACCGACAAAGATATGATGGCTGAAGAGGGACACAACCGTGCCCTCTATGTAACTGCTCACATCCAAGGTACGGAGTTCAAGAGAGCACTGGTCGACACCGGAGCAGCAACCAACGTAATTTCTCTCAGAACTCTAAGAATCGCGAGAATCCCCAAACAACAAGTAGTCTACCACCCAATCGTGATGAAAGACTTCGAGGGGAACAAGACAAGCACCTACGGGCACGTCAACTTGGAATTGAAAGTGGGACCCATCCACACGAAGGCTAAATTCCACGTGATCGAAAAGGAACCTGAATATCACATGATACTGGGAAGGCCATGGTTACACGAGAACAAAGTCGTCGCTTCCACTTACCATCAGTGCTTGAAGGCAGTTCTAAACGAAGGTATTGTCCGTGTGACTGCGTCTCTCTCCCCATACTCATCAATATACGACGCCGAGTTTGTAGATCCAAAGGACGAGGCATCCCAGTACCAGAATAAGATCTACAGTGTGCCACTCCCGAATTGGACATCCCTGGAGAGACGCAATTTGCAACGACAGTCAGACAGAGACGCGAAACAGGGGGGATGAGGAGGTAAAGCGGCAATGCACAAAAGGACAGGCAATTTCGTGACAACCTGGGATACTAAAGGGAGAATGGTTTACCTCCGGCGTCAATGTTAGCAATTAATAGGGGAGACTAGTCATAGCTCTTCCCGCCACAGATAATGCAACTACAATGAACAACAGGTCGAGGGCGAAGTCCAGGAGGCGCCTCCACAATTGCAAGATGAGAATCAACATTGGAACAGAGGAATCACCCCGACCTATCTCCATTAGTTCAACCTTGTCACCTGAGGAGCGCACTGAATTCGTAAACTTGCTGAAAGAATATCAAGACACGTTTGCTTGGAAGTACGAGGAGATGCAAGGACTCGACGAAAAAATGGTAACACACCACTTATCTATCACCCCGGGTTCTAGACCAGTCAAACAATAACCGAGGAATTTCAGACACGACGTAGAGGAACAGATAAAAGTTGAAATATAGAAGCTGTTGGCGGCAGGATTCATCAAACCAATCCAACACACAACCTGGCTGGCCAATGTAGTACCCGTCAAGAAGAAAAACGGTCAAATACGTTGTTGCGTCGACTTCAGGGACCTGAACAAGTGTTGCACAAAGGACGATTTCCAGCTCCCAAACATCGACATGCTCGTAGACGCTACCAGTGGACATGCCATGTTCTCCTTCATGGATGGATATAGCAGATATAATCAAATAAATATGTAGGAGCATGACGCCCCGAGAACGGCATTCCAGACACCTCTTGGGAATTTGTACTACACGGTTATGCCCTTCGGTCTGAAGAACGCGGGAGATACTTACCAACGAGCAATGACAGCCATCTTCCACGATATGATGCACAAGCAGGTCGAGGATTACGTGGATGATATAGTCGTGAAGTCCAAGACTAGGACGTTTCACGTGGAGGTCTTACGACGTGTATTCGAGCGATGGCGGGAGTACAAATTGAAGATGAACCCTTTGAAGTGCGCCTTTGGCGTTTCTTCGGGGAAGTTTCTCGGATTCCAAGTAACTAAAGAAGGAATCAAAGTCGACCCATCCAAGACCCAAGCTATTACCACCATGCCACCACCTAGGACGGTGAGGGAACTGAAGAGCTTCATGGGTAAGGTATCCCACATTCGACGCTTCATCCCAGGACTTGCTCAATTTGTAGCCTCGTTCACCCCGCTGCTGAAGAAACAGGCTATCTTCATGTGGACATCCGTCCAACAAGAGGCATTCTGCAAGATTCGACAATTACTCTTGTCACCGGCAATCATGAAGTCTCTCGTACGAGAACGACCATTACTCCTCTACACTGCCTCGAGCGACGTCGCGATCGGAGCACTGATAGCACAAGAAGACGAGGGAGGAGTTGAGTGTCCGGTCTACTACATCAGTCGTACCCTAAAGGATGCAGAACTTCGATACCCCAAAGCTGAGAGAGCGTGCTTGTCCCTGGTCTTTGGGGTACAAAAACTTCGACACTACCTCCTTTCCAACCAAGTAGTACTAATCGCGAAGGCAAATCCCATCAAATTTCTCCTCTCGAAGCCTGCCCTGATTGGGAGACCAGCAAAATGGTTGTTACAGATGTCTGAGTTCGACATAGCTTGCGTATCCCCGAAAGCCGTCAAGGGGCAGGCAGCAGACCTTCTTGTTGCATTCCCGGGAGAAGACTCTACGGCTCAACACGAGGAAGTACCAGGAGAATTCCCTGAAATACACTGGTGAAAGCGGACACATGGCTCTTGTACTTCGATGGATCCGCTACCCCAAGCGATAACACTGGAGGAGCCGTCGTCGTCTTAGTATCCCCAACGGGAGAAGGGTTCTCCCATTCATTCAAACTGGATTTCAAACGCACCAACAACTCGGCGGAATACGAAGCCTTCCTCCTGGGAATATCACTTGCTAGGCAAGCGGGCGCAACACACCTCGAAGTTAGAGGCGACTCAAAGCTGCTGGTGAACCAGATAACGGAATATACTCTCTCACGGAAATCACTCTCGCTCCTCATAGGGCCGAAGCGCAAAGGTTGCTGAGCCATTTTGTTGACGCCACCATAATACATACTGGACGGACCAACAATAGGCATGCTGACTGCTTGGCGACCCTGGCGTCCAAGCTTCAATTCGAAGGGAAGGAGGAGACTGTGACAGTGAAGAGACAGACTGTCCCATCAACCTGGCTAACGGAGGATGAGCTCATACCAGACAACGACTGGCGGACACCCATTATCGAAGATCTAGGTAATTATACAACCGAGCGGAAACTTGGCATGAAAGAGTTAAAACATTTCTTTATTTTCCATGGGGTGTATACCATAGAAACCCAGATGGGTCGCTGTCGCGATGCTTGGGAGGACTTGAAGCACAACAACAACTCAGACGTGTTCATGACGAAGTCTGCGGGCAAACTCTCGTCGTGACCCTATACCGATGACTTCAGAGACTTGGGTACTATTGGCCAACGATGGAAGCACAATCCCGGACCCTACAAGAGATGTGTCCTAACTGTCAAACCCCTCATCATCAACCCGAAGCCTTAGTATGCCAGCCTTCTGAAGATTGGAGGGAACCTTTCGTCAAATACCTCAACGAAAAGATCTTACCAGCAGATCAACACATAACTAGCCGTCTAATTAAGAGATCAAGGAGGTTAGTCTACCACGAAGGAATATTATATCGTAAGAGCTATGGGGGAAGTCTACTCTGCTGCTTGTCGAGCGAGGAGATCCCCACGGTTCTGAAGGAGGCACACGAGGCCGAACACCAAGGGAAGAGGAAACTATTTCTACAGATTCATGAAAGGTATTACTGGCCGACTATGGAGGATGACGCGACGTCGTTCGTGCAGAAGTGTCAAAAGTGCCAAACTCATGGGAACCTCATCCACATCTTGTGCTTGCCGCTACGATCAATCAGTAGCCCCTGGACATTCTACAGCTGGGGACTCGAACTCATTGGGAAGATCAACCCGCCTTCCTCAAAGAACCAAGAATATATCATTACCGCAACAGAATACTTCAGCAAATGGGTGGAAGCGATACCTCTGAAGAGCAGAACTGGCGTCACGATCGCGGCATTCATCAAAGAATACATTATCTGCAGGTTTGGGATTCCTAAACATATCATTACTGACAATGGAACACCATTTGTTAACAAAGACTGAAAAGTTACTCCGAAGGTACGAGATTCAGCACATTTGCTCCACCCCATACTACCCTCAAGGGAACGGGCAAGTGGAGAGTACCAACAAGACATTGATTAGGATCATCAGCAGAACTGTGCACGACAACCCAAGGTCGTGGCACGAACAGTTGCCTATGGGCCTACAGAATTTCTCCACGAAGTTCCACCGGGACGTCACCCTACTCGCTAGTCTATGGTGCCGACGCCATACTACCAGCAGAAATTAAAGTACTATCCACTCGCATTGCAGAAGCAAGTGGTGTCCATTGGAATGAAGCCGAGGTAGCAGATTCAAGGATAGCAGAGTTAGACTCTCTAGACTCAAGGCGAACCAAAGCGGAGAAACACATAGAAATGTATCGAAAAAGGCTCTCTGGCATACGCCAAAGCCGTAAAGCCGAGAACTTTTCAAGTAGGGGACCTGGTGCTGAAGACGATGAAGTACATCCAACAAGACGCCACGACGCCAAAATTTGCCCCGAACTAGGAAGGTCCGTATGTCATCTCTAAGGCATCTGCGAGCGGATACTATAAGATAGTCACTATGGACGGAAAAGCAGAGGGGACTGTCATTAACGACAAGTGGCTGAAGGCGTACTATGCTTGAGAGGGGAGGCTTCTAGAGGATGGGAGCCACGGCAAGAGGGTCGTGGAGCCATGGCGCCACAACCCATGGCGTCCCTAAAAAAAAAAAAAAAACACGGCGCCATGGGCATGGCGCCCCAACCCATGGCGCCACAACTAGGGAGGACGGGGATGGAGCCACGAACACGAGTCTCCCAACACATAGAGGAAAAGCCAATCCTGTAGAGCCACACCAACAGGTACGGGTTCAACATCATGAAGTCTCACTGCACCGGGACCTGGTAGAACTTTCCACCATGGCGACAGCAAAGGGGACGAAGCACGACCCTACTCAGCCAGGAGGTCACACGGGCGAGTTCACGGCTTCACAACGAAGGGAACCAGGATCACATTTGAAGAAAGATCAACACAAGAAAAGGACGACGAGCAAACTCGGAAACACAGGGACACGTGGGGACTTAGGTCAGAAAAGAGAAATTTCATTCTTTTAGATAAAATGCCAAGTTTTATTTGACAAAAAAAAACGAAGATTAGTACATTTCGTTCATAGACACCAGAGTTCTGATAATAACACTCTCTCAAACCTAAGCCTTCCCCTCGTCAAGATATCAAAACCTAACTTTCAAAACAAGCCGTCCAACAAAGAATAGTCTCGCTTGTAAAGCATCTCCACCCTCTGACGAAAAACATTGTTCTTTTTCTTCAGACTCTCAATCACCTCATTAACCTTGTTAGACTCTTCAACCAAAGCTTGTTCCTTAGCCCGAATGACTTTCAACATTCGACCAGCCTTGTCAGATAACCCTTCAAAGTCCCTTTCGGCACGGAGGAGAGCCTTCGAGCAGGGGAAGACGTTAGAGACTATCCCAGCGCGATCCACCTTCACGATCTCTAGCCGCTGACGAAGCCAACCCACGTTGCACATCAAAGCCTCTAAAATAACAATACGGCTCTCCCACCTCTGGATCATCCCAGAGGTTACGTCGTACAGTTTCTCCTCTTCCATCTCCTTTATTACAGGAAGAAGCAAGGAGACCATGGTAACCATGACGGGGGTATCCTTCATCATCTGGTTGGTAGCGACATGACCGTACTTTTTCCAAATTTTCTCATAAAGATCCGCATATGGAGTCGGCACAAGGAAGCCACCAACAGATCTCTGTTCTTCAGAAAGGGAACCGTCTTTGGCTCGAAGGGAAGACCGGCTCCCGAATGGTCGACATCATCTATTCCTAGGCCAACATCGTCAAGCACTGAACCACCAATAGATGAAGGACCAGCATCATCGGTGCCACCATTCTCATCATCTTCATCCACGACAACAACCGAAATCGGAGAATAGGTCGGAGAGCCTCCCTGGGCAGGTTTCTTCCTCCTAGGGACACTCACGCATTTCTTCTTGCGAGGCTACGCCCCCTGAAAGGGAGAATAACATTCAGTTAGCAGACAACGAAAGGAAAAGACCAAATTAAGATGAGATAGAAGATTTACTGGGTCTTTTGTTCGAGTCTGAGCAGGCGGAGGAACCTCTTCAAAACTCGACCTTCCAGCACTCAAGCGACCTCGACTCCGAGTCACCATGACTCTACACTGCAACATCACTACCCCTGTTAGGAGAACATGCATACACATGTGATAAAATTACAGGGAGACACTCACCGGACTTGGAATCCACGTTCTCCGCTTCATGTAGGCTTCCCTCTGCAGGGACGAACCAGAATTGCTCTCGTCCGCCATGATTTCAAAAATTCTCCGTTTGGTATAAGCTCTCTTCTGTGAAGATGAACCAGAGTTATCGCTGCCAGCCATGGATCTCAGAGATCACACACTACGGAGGCACGAAGGGATGAGGACGGGAGCTATAATGTTGCATTCACTGCATATATATGCACACCATGAAACCATAGGAGTTGGATACGCTACGCATAAAATGGGATGCTGACTCAACCCCGGAATCTGAGCAAGATAGAGACGAAACGATGCCGCATTCAAAATTTTGGTCAAAATCTGCCAACAAATTCACATGAGATCCCTTCGGAGATTTCCAAGGAAGAGGAGAAAGAAAGGAATTCGTATTAAGAAACCGGTAATTCCTTGCCTTTTCTTTCATTAACAACACGAAATGAAACCCATATGGAGCTAGAAACCCTAGGAGATTACGGAGCTAGAAACCCTAGAAGCTCCTTAGTCAAGTCAAAAGGCGAGTACAAAACCAATTCTCTCGACCAGAGGGTGGAGTGCGAGAACCGTGAGGCCACACCCAGGGCACCCCAAGCTTGATATTAGCCACGCCCTACGCGTCATCTGTCACCTACCTTGTCATATATCACCCGGAGAGGAAAAAGAACCCTATCTAATAACACATCTGTACTTGCATACAAACTTACTTTGATCCATTCTTCGTAACCCTCTGCTAATATTGGGTAGAAAACCTAAGACTATTGGGATTGCTATCACCATCTGAATGCTTAGTATGAAACATTATTGTTCTACACTAATCAGGGGACTTAATGTAGATGGTGAAAAATAGAAGAGGGACAAAAATGTAAAACCACTCTCTAATTACGCCTTACCTAAAGGCAATCGCCTACTCAGGCGCATCTCTATGGCTCATAATACAACCTATTCTGCAAACTAAAAATACTCTCTACATGTTCTCTCTTATAACTCCGGTGGAGGGAATAATATCGCAGTGCAGTGCTAGAGTAACCCCACCAACACGTAAACCCATCAATTTACTTCATGTCGACATCCTCGATATCAGAACTAAATTGCTCAATGGTATATGGTGGAGAGTTAACAGAGACGCATCCTCACGGATTCCTCTTAAAATACGACTCAACACATGATTCTCAATGAAAACCTCGGAAACGTCGCGGCTCTAGGCCTGTCCAGAGCTCTCTGAGAAGCATACAACAGCCTAAACACACTTAGGCAGGCCACACTCTGAACACAGAATGTTCTAAGATACCATGGATAAGCACACCATGATCTAAAATACGCCATAGCGCCAGCGCACAAGTACGCCACAACCCAAGTGCGCAAATACGCCACAACCAAAGTGGCACAACATGAATACGCTACGATTGGCCTTGGCCCAAACACCAAGGCCTCAGCTCCTAGGCGTGGCGCTACAGTGGGCCTTGGCCAGTGGCCAAGGCCGTGGTCTCCCAGACCATGGCGCCATGAGAATGGCGCCACATCCAAACTAGCCTTGGCCACTGGCCAAGGCCGTAGTACCAATGCAGTGGCGCCATGATGCATGGTGCCATGAAATCTGACCTTGGACCAAGGCCAAGGTCGTTGCTGCTGCACCATGGCGCCATATCCATGGCGCCATGGGTTCCTGGCCTTGGCCAATGGCCAAGGCTACCATTACACATCCACCATGCGCGTCTCTAAGCACCACACTTACATCGGCCACAGAGTCATAGCCACACGACGCTGTTCAAACTCAACACAACCATGCAATGTCTGCATGCCACTCAAGACATCACACGGGGGGATAACTTTAGGGGTATTGGTCTGGCGGTCTACGACAGTTAGAGAAAAACTGATAGAGATGATGGACAGTTACGAGAAGGTGGTGCTGAGTGGACATGTTCTACACGACTCCAGCAGTTACAGAGCACAACTCATGTCCTCCACTTCTCCACTCTTCCACGACTTCCACCTTCTCTGTCGAGAGATCAGGGTGATTTCAACACTATAAATAGACACTTCCTCTATCTTCTAAGGCAGAACATCTTTCTAGAGCATTGAGAAACATTCTCAGAGCCAAAACACCTGAGTAATACAACACGCTTCTAGCCTTGGAGATTTCCAGTCAACCTTACGACGGAGATCTTGAACTCTTACACCCAAAAACACACATCCTCAACTTGATCTCAAGTTTCTTCGCTATTTTCCTCTGATAGGTGTCTAAAAACACCTCTCTAAACATTTATTGATTACACTTTCTTAGCTATTTTTCATATAAAAGGTGCATTTTACGCTTTCTTTGTGTTTTGTAGTAATTCTGGAATAAAAGAGAAAAAGGTGCCAAAGCATTGCTAAGGGGCAGCCAAAGTGTTAGAGAACAACCAGCTGAAGCAGGGCTGTTTCGAATTGACACGTGGCAGGAACTGACGGCGCTGAAAGTGGGCTGATGGCGAAAAAATCCTCTGTCTCCTTTGTTGGTGTCCCCCCCTGTACCAAGAGAAGGAGGGGGAGGGCGTGGTAGGGTGATTTTGGATTTTGGCCCTCCCCCTCCTTCTCTTGGTACAGGGGGGGACACCAACAAAGGAGACAGAGGATTTTATCTCGGGCTGATGAAGACACGTGGACGAGAACCAAAGAAAGCTGCACACAAAGAAGACAGCGGGACCCACCAGGTCAGAGGTTTGTCGGCGGCTAATGATTGAAGTCAAAAGAGAAAGGCGGCTTGGTCGGTGGCAGAGAGGAGCTAACGCAGACGAGACTGACGTGGCTGCGTGTGATTTGACCAGAAGGAAGAAAGTGACGCAAGAAAGCAATGGTCGGTGGAGCAGCGTGCGCAGAAGAAAGAGGAAGAAAAATGAAGAGAGAAAGAGACGCGTGTGGAGAAGAGAGAGGGGGACAGATGGGTCCCCTATGTCCGTGTCGGTGTCGGTGATTGGGTGTTCTTTGCTGCATCACACAGCATCCAATATGATATACTGCAGCTGTAAGATGATGACACGTGTCCTTTTTTCCTGCTGTGGACCATCGATCTATGCAGGAATACTCTATTATGTTGCGTCGTTCTACACTGGAGCACAATTTCTTTCCCTTATCTAATTAATTCCGAATTGTTTAGGGATTTTGGTGGGAATAAGTTTTTTTTTTTTTGTTAAGTCCCAAAATTGTATTAAAAATCAAAAAGTATCATGAAGAATTACATAAAGTAGTATCAAGAAAAGAGACATTGTGTCCCAAAAACTTGAAAACTACGGGAAACGAAAATAAGGAACATCTGGAAGCTCAATATTATTAAGGAAAGATGGTCTACCCTCGTAAGACTCAACCACTCCCTCTTGAAGTTCACTCCCTCTCTTAGCCATCGTATTAGCTGAAAAATTGACCTCTCGATAGGTATGCACAAAAGTTATGCTCGTGTAGACTGCCTTGACCGCCATCCATTTGTTTATTAAAAACCATGGGATTCCTCCATTTTGAAAAGCCAGTAAAGCGCCCCTGGAGTCTGCCCGAATTTGAATCTTCCTATAACCAAACTTTGCTGCCCATTCTAAACCAAATAATATAGCCCACATTTTCGCCTTGAAATTAGTCTGTAGACCCAGGCCCATCGAA
>JAJJMA010167995.1:9787-22079 GCA_023529015.1 Papaver nudicaule | reverse complement strand
AAATCAGCCACAGAAGAGATGTTAATGTTTTCTTGGAACTGTCGAGGGCTGAGGAATATCTCGACAGTCCGTAATCTTAAGGCTTTCCTCAGGGCTTGCAACCCCCAAATTGCTTACCTTCAAGAAACTATGCTTGATCATGATCAATCTAACAAACTCTTTTCGTCTCTCAGTTTCGACAATTACCACTTTATACCAGCTATTGGCAGAAAGGGAGGCAATGCTATTCTGTGGAATGATAGTGTTAATCTGGATATTATAAGTGCGGATAAAAATGTGATACACTGTCGCATCCATGATACTCTTGATAGAGATTGGGATATTCTGTGTGTTTATGGTCCTCCTAATCAACAACACAGGAATGAGTTCTGGCGCAATCTCTCCTCATATACTGCTCAGCTTATCAATCCTTGGTGCTTATTTGGTGACTTAAATGCTATCTGCAATCTTAATGAAAAGCATGGAGGTACTCAATCTCTTAACTCAGCTAATAATGAATTCAAGAATTTCATTCAAGACAAAAGTTTAATTGATATGGGATATGATGGTCCTGCTTTTACTTGGTCTAATGGTGCCATTGCTAATGAGCCTATCTATGAAAGACTTGACCGTGCCTTATGTACTATGGAGTGGCTAATCTTATTTAAAGACAATGGTGTTCTTCATTTGCCCAGGATCAGTAGTGATCATGCTCCAATTTTAGTGAATACTCTTAGAGTGAACAAGAGGAAGAGGAAACAAAATAACAGATTTGAGCAATTTTGGATTGAGCATCCAGAATTTCTTAATGTGGTTGCTGAAACTTGGAAATCCTCTCACAATAATGCTATTCTCAAAATTGCTGATGTTAATAAGGAGCTTGGAAAATGGAGCAAGAGATCTTTTGGCAACATATTTAAAGCTATTGAAGACACTAAAGCTGATCTTCTCTCTGTTCAAAGTGAAGCTTCTTACAGAGATATTAGAGCTGATGAGAAAATCCTGGTTGACAAAATAGACTCTCTTCTCAAGCTTCAGTATTTATATTATGAGCAAAGGAGCAAAGTCCATTGGATCCCAAACATGGACAAAAATACTCATATCTTCCACATCTCAGCTATGCAAAGAAGAAGAAAGAATCAAATTACTGCTCTAAGACTGAGTGATGGTAGTTGGGTGACTAATGCCAATAGCATTGTGGCTTATTTGGTGGATCATTTCTCCAACCTCTTCAAAAGGGACACCAATGAAGATAACCACACCATTCAGTTCAACTCCAGCACCAAAATTGATTCTGGGCATAATGCAGCAATCACTGACATCCCTTCTAAAGAAGATATCTGGAATGTCATCAGACATATGAAGAATCTGAAGGCTCCTGGTCCTGATGGTATGCCTGATATATTCTATAAGAGATGCTGGCATCTAATTGGAGACGATGTGACCAACACCATACAGAGTTGCTTCAATAATGCATGTCTTCCTCATGGTCTAAATCACACAAATATTGTGTTGATACCTAAGGTAAAACACCCATCTCAGCCTGCTGATTTCAGGCCTATAGCCTTAACTAATATCCTCTATAAAGTGGTTGTCAAGATTATTGCTTCCAAGCTGAAGATTCATCTAAATAAATTGGTTGATCAAGCTCAATCTGCTTTCATACCTGGAAGAATGATTATTGATAATGTGGTGGCTGCTAAGGAACTCTTCCATTCTATGTCCAATTCTTCCTCCATTATGGGTGCTTTTGCTCTGAAAATTGACATAAGCAAAGCCTATGATAAGGTCAGCTGGAGATTTCTCAGCCATTGTCTTAAGGTGTTTGGTATAGTTGATAAAACACATGAGCTAATCATGAAATGCGTCTCAACTGCCTCCTTTTCTATAATGGTGAATGGTCAAGCTGAAGGTTACTTCAACAGTGAGAGAGGATTGAGACAGGGATGCCCCTTATCCCCTTACCTGTTTATTCTTTGCTCCAAAGGTCTATCATGACTAATGAGAAGTATGGAAAATGAAGCTCTCTACAATGGCTACATCATATGCAAGAATGCCCCTGCTGTGTCTCACTTAATGTTTGCAGATGATCTGCTTTTGTTTGGCAACCTTGATGAACTTACAGTTGCTACTCTCCAGAAGATTTTAACCACTTATGCCAACTGGTCTGGGCAGAATGTGAATATGCAAAAGTCTTCTATCCATTTCAGCAAAGGTGTAACTAGACAGAGAAGAAGGGATGTTGCTAGTTATCTTGGAGTCAATCAAATGCAAATGAATGACAAGTATCTGGGTCACTATTTGCTCAAGCCTGCTCATATTAATGCTTCATATGACTTCCTCACTGAGAAGTTTGACAACAAAATGGCTGGCTGGAAAAGAGATCAGCTCACTCATGCTGGAAGAACTGTCATGATCAAGCATAACTTAGGTCTTATCCCACCCTATTTCATGGCAACTTCTTTGCTACCAAAAGGTGTCATCAAAACTCTCAACAGAACCTTATGCAACTTTTGGTGGGGTCATGCTAGGGAGGTGAAGAAGATGCATTTTGTGGGATGGAACCAGTTTGAGAAAGCTAAAGAAAAAGGAGGACTGGGCATCAGATCTCTTCAGGAGCTAAATTTTGCTATGATTGCTAAACTCATATGGAAGCTGATAAATAACATTGATTGCCTCTGGAATCAACTTATGAGAGCTAAATACATCAAAGACAGCAACTTTTGGGAGGTGTGTAAACCAGATAAATGCTCATCCACTTGGACTGCAATTCTCAAATGCAGACCTATTATGAAGAATGGTTGCTGCTGGGCTGTTGGTAATGGTGATAAGATTAATATCTGGAAAGACCCATGGGTTCCCAACATACCTAACAGAATCCCTATCATGAACCCTATTGATGGCTCTCCTCCCACAAGAGTTAAAGATTTAATCCTTAATGACCCTGTCAGATGGGATGCTGACAAGATTAATGTATGGTTCCCTGAACATCAAGCTGCTAAGATTTTGGAAATCTACATTCCTGAAGACAATGAGGAGGGGAATGAAGACAAGTTGCTTTGGATTAACCATCCTAAAGGGGAGTTCTCCTCTAAGTCCTTCATGAAGACTATGTACAACAACATGCCAAGTAATTCTTTTGATGGCAGTGATGATGATTTCCCATGGAAAGATCTTTGGAAGGTCAAGAACATGCACCCCAAGATACACCTCTTCTTATGGAGAATTCTGAAGAATGGCTTAGCTGTGGGCAACAGACTCAGAGTACATTTACATGGCATAAATGTTGACTGCAAGCTCTGCAGTGGGGATATTGAATCTTTAGATCATCTGTTCATTTATTGCCCTGTCACTCAAGCTTATCTATTTGCTTCTCCTCTGGAATTCAGATGTGACATCAACAAAAATCTGTCAATAAGAGACTACATTCAGCTCTGGCTTGGAGAAGGTGGTGATTATACCAAACTTAAGTTGGGAGCCTGCTTACTGTGGAGTCTGTGGAAGTGTGGGAATGAGGTTCTCTTCAACAGGGGGAAGATAAACATCAAGAGTATGCTGCAAAATGCGCTATACTGGTTTAACTTGGATTATAAGAGTACTGATACTATTGCTCACCCAACTGAGCTGGAACTGCTTGCTGCACAACACACAGAGTGGACTACCCCTCCAAAGGATGTGATCAAAGTTAACTTTGATGGTGCTGCTGGTCCCAAAGGTCACTCTTGTGCAGCCATTATGAGGAATTCTGAAGCTAAATCTGAAGGTGGTCACACTCAGGTGCTGGACTACATCTCTCCCATTGAGGCTGAGGCTCAGGGTGCGTTGATTGGCATTGAACTTGCAGTTAGTAAAAGGCTGAAGAACATTATTCTTGAAGGGGACTCTCTCACGGTTATACAGATCCTCAAGTACAAGCAAGCTAACTATCATTGGAAAATCAGGACTCAAATCGAGAAGATAAGAGCTCTCATTCCCTATTTTGACAACATTGAGTTTGTGTTTATTCACAAGGAAGCCAATGGTCTGGCTCATTCTCTTGCGGCTTATGCCATATTAAATAACTACTCTAGTAAGTGGTTACACTCCTATCCTTCGTGTACTTCTCACCTGTTTGAGGCTGAGAACTTCTTTTAGTTTTGTTGGTTTTTTCCCAAAAAAAAAAAAAAAAAAAAAAAAAAAAAAAGTAAAAAAAATATTATTGTTCAAGTGGGGTTTGCAAGGAGTGGTGATTTTGTAAACATGGATTAATTGATCATGAATATGTTACATGTACTCACTTAATGGAGTGTGCACATAATTAAACTCGAACAAAAATAAGAGTACTCAAAAATAAGACCTGTAACAGACTCAAATTTGATCTGCTTCTTACATGAAAACATTCATCACATAATGCAAGTCTAATTCAGCACATATAGATACCAAAAAGAGGCAACTGCAGCACACAAAAAACAGTTGGGTAAAAGAACAAACTAGAACCAAAATATTGAGTTGCAACTTGATAATGGGAGTTGGAAGGAGCATCCAGATTACTTTTTTCTTTTTTCTGGAAGGATGAGAGGCTCTATGTAGGAAGGACTTTAAACTGCTGCAACCAAGTTAGACATTTTTTACTGCCAACAATTCGTGTACTTATAAACTGCTACGACTCATAGAGTACAACTTTGGAAGATATGAATCCATGATCTTCAATGAAGGTCCTGATTCATACAAGATATCTTCTGCATAGTGTTCATATCAAACCAGCTGCTTTCAGAGCACCATTGAAACCTTCGTTGTTTTGCCAATCAGGAATCTGCATCAAATTGATAAAGACAAAACAAGGTTTATTATAATTTATCATGATATAGGCAAAGATAATTCCTAACTAATAGTTACCTCCACTACATTATTCTTGAAATGGTTCTCAATCTTCCCCATCAACATATGGTCCTGGCGTGTACACAGTAAGTTGAATACAGCTCCTGCAAAATCAACGCCGTGCTTATTTTAGATTTCTTTTATTTATTTATCAACCTATTTTAATCATCTTACAATAGTGTAAAAACTTCAAAGATCTTTTAGGTTAAAAAAAGATAACTGAAGTAGAACAAGACCACATTCATTTAAGAAAAGCATTGTTAGCAAAAAAGAGAATTTCAAGATTTGAACTTACCTTTACGACCAAAGCGTCCTGCTCTACCGCATCGATGCAAGTACACTTCATAATCAGGTTCTGAGCGCTGCTCGTGTTTCACCGGAAGGTCGTAATTCACAACCACATTAACCTTTCGAATGAAAACTGAATTAGATTGTGCATACAAAGAGCCTGGAACCGGTAAAATCTATATCTCAGATTCAAGTGATACACACCTGTGATTGATCAAAACCTCGCGCGAGGAGGTCTGTTGATATAAGGACTTGAGTCAACCCATCTTTAAACTCCTTCACAATTTTATCTCTGAGCTCTTTCTCAACCGCACCATGAATAGTCGTGCACTGCCAGCCATAATCCTGCAGTGCTGTATGCAACTCACTGGCACTTCTCCTCGTATGGACAAATATGATTGTCTGCCCCAACTTCTCTCCTAATTCAAAAATTTTATCCTTGATGACATGAATCTTTGCAGATTCATCTGGACAATTTACTTTATACTGCTTTACAACATCCAGTGAAAGTTCTTCTTTTTTCACGAACATCTGATTTCCATCCTTAACAACTCTTGAAACAAAATTCTTCACAGTCTCGTTAAAAGTAGCAGAAAACAAAAGAACCTGATGAACAAGAACAAAGAAATATAAGAACTTATTGTATACAGTGTCTTTAACCCATTAGTTAACGGAAAACTCTTGGAATTTTAAGAGTTCCAAGCTACACAGGTTGTGATGCTTCATGCATGGCACTTAACACAATATTAAGATTCACGCAAATTGCTAAATCAGACATGTCCACATAGGCGGATCCAACTTTTTCTCTAGTTCATATACAGAACAGAATAGGTTGGATGGGTCAAATTCTACCATTTCAAACTACTGTGGCTAAAAATTTACGCATGTACGAGAACTAATAACAAAAATTCAGGGAATATCAATGTCAGGTCTTTTGGCAATACAGCACAAAACAACTGTATACCAGAGTTGCATTTAAGACAGTCTGAAGCTGTAATTCTTTCAAATGCATGAATAACAAATATCTTAAATAGAATCTCGTAATACAGTTTGAAAAGGATTAGCTAAAAAAATAGGACTAGCGTGTAATGGCATTATACAATCAGTTTTAGTTAAAAAAATAAAATAATAATAAATAAATAAATAAATAGTTGCTGATTGGAAAAACAAGTGATAAGTAAACAATGAAAACATCAGTAAATTCATAATCTCTAACGTAACAATAATAATAGAAATGTGAACTTAAATAGCACGTAATGTCCTTATCTCTGGTACAGAAGGAGAAAGAATATAAACAATAAGGTTAATATCAACCGTAATCGAGGAACTTTCTCATGGCATAATAGTCACTCACCAAACTTGTGCCTTATCCACTAAATGCTGAATCAGTGAACTTAATATAATACATATTTAACTAGTGATTGAAGTATTTCAAATCATACAAGATGCACATTGTGGTGTAAATCACACACGTTATGTTTACCTGGCAATGTGCACTGCTCTTTTCAATATCCTTTATTATCCTGAGAGAGTCATCTTTAAAGCCATCCTGCACACACATAATACTCGAAATGAGAAACCAAATGGTGATCATAATTATTTCTATGGTATACTGACAGACAACTTGATGGGTTTCTTAGAAGTTAAAAGAAAAGAATGCAGAAATAAGAACGTCGATAATTCGAGTTTAAATCAACTGACAATGAGTGCTACGAAAAATATCATAACAGTCTGCTTCTAAAGGACAAGATGATTACTAAGGACTTAAACACATTCCTAAAGAATAAAAAACGTAAACCATTATGCCCCTGCATCAACCACATTGGGTGGAGAATAAACTCATCTCCGACGACGGCTACTATATAACTTCCGCAAACTGTAGCTACAGTTTGTCTTGTCTCATCTCATCTTCCAGCACCCACGAATAGCATCCAGCTGACTTCCCCACTTAGGATAGTTATCTTATGTCTAGCTATTCCTATTTTTTGGAATAAGCAAGGAAACTTAGAGACCCCAGAAGGCAATAAGCAAGGAGTAATTTTAACGCATTACGTGATGTCTCTTTTGCTTTCCCACTATCTAAAACAAAACTATAACTTCATCTGCTTCTTGTGATTCCTTACCTGCACCTTCGATTAACAACCGCTGTATTCAAATTGTGATCCTATGTTTAATTGAGTTACAACTATCAAACACAAAATTTCTTTTCCCATCTTCCCTCATCGTATATTATTTTATTATAATGTGAGACTGATGAACTACTAGTATGACTTGTAACATACAAATAAAAATAGCCAAGATTTTTTTTTTATCTGTTACAATGTGCGCACTGCACTTAATAAGTAATCCATCGTGCGTCGTATATTATTTTATTATAATGTGAGACTGATGAACTACTAGTATGACGCTTGTAACATACAAATAAAAATAGCCAAGATTTTTTTTTTATCTGTTACAATGTGCGCACTGCACTTAATAAGTAATCCATCGCGAGGTGCCTCAGCAAAAAGAAAGGGTGAGTGATTGTGATTTTCTATTCTTGGTCAAAAGGTCCTATCAGCTCCTAATTCTCACACCGAAAATTAAGCTGTCCATTTGATGGTAGAGGTTTTAAATAAATTGGAAACATGCGTCAACCATTTACGAATTATATATTCACCTACTTGATGTTCTGTTTTTGTAGAATACTGTTCACAGATTTACATTAGTATATCAGCAAACTACAAAATATCAATATTTTGATTGTAAACTGTGCAATAATTTGGATAGGATGAAATCTTCATAGTAAAAATATAATCAATCACATAAAGGTTTCACTGACAGTGAGTCCATGAAACCTCGCACGCTCAAGAGCTTGCATTCAACTTGTGAAACATATTAGCGTATACGTCATGTATGTTATAGAAATGGTACCAAGGGCTGAGCTCTAATAACTAGCACATATTACAGAGAAAAAAGTGTATAATTAAATATGGAAGATTGGTAATACCTCGGCTAACATGTGATCAGCCTCATCAAAAACCAGTATCTTCATATCGCTCGCGCTGAGTTTCTTGGCTGACATCCATTTCTTGACTGTACCAGGAGTTCCAATAACTATCTGATCTGTGATTGCAGGGCGTCTATTGAATGGAATGTCCTGTGCTCTGTCCATTGGAATTGCACAGAAAGAGGTAATCCCTGTATATTTTCCCATCTTAGTAAGGACTTCTATATTCTGGATTGCCAATTCTCTGGTTGGGCAGATACAAAGTGCTTGGGGAGCTTTTCGATGGACATCCACACGACTTAGCATCCCCAATACAAAACAAGTGGTTTTACCAGACCCATTATGTGCTTGGGCTATAAGATCTTTGTAGGGCGGTGTCAGGATCATTGGTAAACTCACAGACTGAATCTTACTCGGTCTGGTAAACTTCATGTCAACATATAGACCTTTCAATATCTCATCAGACAGTTTCAGGTCCTCAAATGTTGCAGCGGTAGAATACAATGTATCACCGGTCGTTACCTAATTTCATACAGAAAAACATAAATTAAACCCTAATTTCATGATATCAAAACAAATTTACTGATTCAATTTCTAGGGTTTTGTTTTTACCGCTTCAATGTTTGTATCTTTAGGTTCATCAAGAAATTTGTCAGTATTCTTGCTTTCGTCGATCTTTAATGATCCAATGTCAAGTTCTGGAGCTTTATCAGCTGATGTCGATGAAGTTGGTTCTTCTTCATCGTCGTCGTCAACTTCATCTGCCCAAGCACGTTTCACTTCAGCTGCTGGTTTTACTTCTTCGGTTGGTTTCACTTCTTCAGCTGGTTTCTCTTCTGGTAATTTCTTCTCAATTGTGGTGGTGTCGGTGCTGCTGGTAGTGTCCGCCATTAGAGAGCTAGAAGAAGTTTTTAGGGTTTGGTTAAATAGAATTGCTACAGTAGAGAGATGTAGAGAAATCTGATAAATAGAGTGAATCAGAGGAGTTCTCACTTCAACAAAAAGGAAATCAAAATATGATTTCGGAGTCGATTTAGAGAGGAAAGAGAAATAGTTGCGTCAAGGACACTCTGGAATATTCGTGATACACTATAAATAATGCAAATCTCACGGTAGCGTTTTACCACCGCTACCGATATTATGAGCTGAGCCGATTGGTCTGCCTGGACCCTAGACCAAGAGTCCAAGAAGAGCATGTGTTCCCATAAGGGGTAGTCTTTTCGGAGGTTGGCTAGCTGGCTTTGAATACCAGATCGTCGCAGACAGTAACGAATTTTGGCTAGTTACACCTCTTGAGAATTATCCAAAAAAAATTTTACAGCCGGCCAGGTCTGCAATGATTTACAATAGATGTTGAGTGCCCTCGGATCCCAGGTGCCATCCCGCGGCCAGTTTTTAGACGTCCAGGACTCTGAATTTCCTGGCAGCACGCGGTCTAGCCACCCACCGTTCAATTCAGGCCCACAGCTGAACGCCAATAGCGAGCGTAATTTCCGCGAGCCCATCAGCCTCACGGTAACCAACGCTGGCCAGACTTGATAACATTACCACATGGGAATGGTCCTGCCAGTACACACTACCCTTACATGTTGTCTCCGTAGGGAACCGGCGGGAGAACCGGCTCCCATAGCATCACCTATAGTAGCCCAAGCATGTTCGTCCCTGCAAAAAACCAATTAGATACTCGAGAGTCCAGGTCAACGAACTGCGGATAGCCGTAACATACGGTATCCACGACCCATCATAGGTCGTACACACAGGAATGCATTTGTTCGCATACTGTGAAGCAACGCCTATCCGCCAAACCCGACGCACAACGCCCTAATGGAGTTATGCCCTTTTCTTATGTTTCTCTGGCCCTTTTCCTATGTTTCTCTGGCCCGGATTGCTTCCCTCCAGGCATCGCGATCTGTTGATAAATTCGGGTTCAAGGATCTGCTTGACACATCCTCATACACGGAGTCGACCCATATCTTTTTGGGATGCTCAGGTTTCTTTCCCGGTGCTTTCTTCAGGCGCCTACAATCTCTGATCCCTCTTAGAAACGGGGAATCCTCGGGTTTCCGCATTAGATGCCCAAACCAGCGTAAGCGATTTTCTCCCAGTTTTGTGACTATAGGAGCTACATGCAGAGTCTTGAGGATATCCTTGTTCCTGATTTCATCCTTCCTTGTTACGCCACATGCCCATCGAAGCATCTGAATCTCGGCAGAGTGCAAGGCCCTTTCATGTTCCGCCTTGGTCGTCCAACACTCTGCCCCGTAGAGCATGGCTGGCCTGATTACTGTCTTATATAATTTACCCTTGAGTTTCAACGGTATTTTTCAATCACACAGGAATCCAGCGGCCAGCCTCCATTTTGCCCAACCTGAATGGACTCTACTTGCGACATCCAATTCAATATTCTTATCCTTTTGTAGGACCGAACCGAAGTACCTGAATGAGTCTTTTTTGGGGACTTGGTGGTCCCCAAGAAAGACCTCTCCATTGTCTGGGCTTCCCACACCAAAGTGGCACTGAAGGTACTCAGTTTTAGACCTACTGAGTCTGAAACCTTTCGCTTCCATTATTTCCCTCCAAAGTTCTAGTCGACTTTGGACCTCCGCTCTGCTTTTACCGAATAGGGCAATGTCGTCCGCGAATAACATAGCCCGGGGCATCGTCCCCCCTATATCTTTAGTGACTTGATCTAGTACAAGTGTAAAGATATATGGACTCAAGGCAGAACCTTGGTGTAACCCAATGTTGATTGGGAAGTCCTTGGATACGCCGCCACATTACCTTACACCGGAAGAGGCGTCATCATACATGTCTTTAATTAAGGTGATGTATTTGTTGTTGACCCTCTTTTCTTTGAGGGCCCACCAGATGACCTCGCGGGGGATTCTATCATAGGCCTTTTCCAGGTCTATGAATACCATGTGTAGGTCCCTTCTCTTTGCCCTGTGCGACTCTATCAGCTGCCTTACCAAGAAGATCGCTTCAGTAGTTGATCTACCAGGCATGAATCCAAATTGGTTGTTGGCTACTCGAGTTGCCCTGCGAAGGCGCTGCTCGATTACCCTCTCCCAAACCTTTATCGTGTGAGACATCAGTTTGATGCCTCTGTAGTTTGAGCAGCAGTTGATGTCACCCTTATTCTTAAAGACCGGTACGATAACACTCTTCCTCCATTCGTCTGGCATCCTGTTGGATTGGAGGATACCGTTGAACAGATTTGTTAGCCATGTTATTCCGACGTCGCCCAACACCTTTCACAACTCACTTGGTATGTTATCCGGTCCCAGAGCCTTTGCGTTGACAGATTTTTTAATCGCATCCTTTACCTCGGTCATGCTTATTTGTTCGACCGGGGTCCTAATCGATTCCATGGTTGCATCAAGCGTTATGTCGGGAGTACCATTTACGCCATTGTAGAGTCCATCGAAATACTCCTTCCATCTTATCCTGATGTCCATGTCCTTAATCAGGAGGCAGCCGTTAGTGTCTTTAATGCATCATACCTGATCTAAGTCGCGCCTCATCCTCTCGCGTAGCTTAGCAATTTTATATATCTCTTGTTCCCCTGGCTTTGTGTGTAATCTTTTATAGAGATTTTCACTTGCCTTGCTCTTAGCCAGAGTTACTGCTTTCTTAGCCTCCGACTTAGCTACTTTGTAGGATTGGATGTTTAACGTGCTTTTATCGAGGCAGAGTGTTTTAAAACACACTTTCTTGATGTAAATTGCTGACTGTACTTCTGCGTTCCACCACCAACAGGACAATGGGGCCCGGCCATTCCCTCTTGCAACACCTAAAACTTCATTTGCCACCCGTCTGATGTCGGTTGCCGTGTCGACCCACATCTTGTTGGCGTCATCATCGAATTTCAGCACTCCTTCAGCAAGTGCCCTGTCGCGGAAAACCTGAGCCATGTCACCTTTGTGGTTCCACCATTTAGTTCTACTGGTGGTCTTAGGTCTCCTACGTCTGCCCGGGCGAGTAATGATTTGGAAATCAACGACTAGGAGTTTGTGTTGCGACGCGACACACTCCCATGGGATCACTTTGCAATCTGAACACACCAGCGACATATCCCTTCTACAGAGGATATAGTCGATTTGTCTATTCTTGGTTTGGTTTTGGGCAAGCAAGTAGAGGTTAGATAGCTGGTGAAATTATATTAACAGTGAAGACCTT